>JAZDVW010002274.1:0-120399 GCA_037367395.1 Lithobates pipiens
AGTGGTTGATGATTTGAACCTAGGAGGTGTTATTTTTTGGGGGGGATTTGTTGTAGTAGGGATGAATGGGGGGGATTTGTGCTAGGTGGGGAAATTTGGAGGGGGGGCTGGGGCTAGGAGGAGACGGGTTGGACTTTGTTGGGAGAGGGGATTTGGAGTGGGGGGAGAGGATGTTTACTTGGAGGGGAAATTTTAGGGGTAAAGGACTTGTGCTAGGTGGGGTGAATTTTATGGGTGAGTGTGGGGGGGGACTTGTTGTAGTAGGGATGAATAGGGGAGGGTATTTGTGCTAGGAGGGGAAATTTGGAAGGGAGTGGGGATTTGTGCTAGGAGGGGGTGAAATTTGTGCTGGAATTAGGGATTTGAAGTGGGGGGAGAGGATGTCTACTTGAAGGGGAAATTTTGGAGGGTGGGGATTTGTTGTAGTAGGGATGAATGGGGTGGATATTTGTGCTAGGAGGGGAAATTTGGAGGGGAGGATTGGTGCTAGGAGGAGCTGGGCTGAACTTTGTGCTGGGAGGGGTGATTTGGAGTGGGGGGGGGAGAGGATGTTTACTTGGAGGGGAAATTTTGGAGGGTGGGAATTTGTTGTAGTAGGGATGAATGGGGTGGATATTTGTGCTAGGAGGGGAAATTTAGAGGGGAGGATTGGTGCTAGGAGGAGCTGGGCTGAACTTTGTGCTGGGAGGGGTGATTTGGAGTGGGGGGGAGAGGATGTTTACTTGGAGGGTAAATTTCGGAGGGTGGGGATTTGTTGTAGTAGGGATGAATGGGGTGGATATTTGTGCTAGGAGGGAAATTTGGAGGGGAGGATTGGTGCTAGAAGGAGGTGGGCTGAACTTTGTGCTGGGAGGGGTGATTTGGAGTGGGGGGGGAGAGGATGTTTACTTGGAGGGGGAATTAGGGGTAAAGGACTTGTGCTAGCTGGGGTGATTTATATGGGTGGGGGGGGGGGGGGACTTGTTGTAATAGGGATGATTTTTTTTGTGCTATTATACTATTTGTGCTAGGAGGGGGAATTTGAAGGGGGGGGGGGGGGGTTTGTGCTAGGGGGGTGACATTTTTGCTGGGAGGAGGGATTTGGAGTGGGGGGGAGAGGATGTGTATGTGAACGGTAAATTTTAGGGGTTGGGGAGTGGTTATTTTTTTGGGGGGGTGGGGGGGGAATTTGAAGGGGGGGATTTGTGCTAGGAAGGGGTGAAATTTATGCTGGAAGGAGGGATTTGGAGTGGGGGCGAGAGGATGTGTACTTGAAGGGGAAATTTTAGGGGTTGAGGATTTGTGCTAGGTGTTATTTTTTTTTGGGGGGGGGGGTTGTTGTAGTAGGTATGAAGGGGGGGGTTATATGTGCTAGGAGAGGAAATTTAGAGGGGAGGATTGGTGCTAGGAGGAGGCGGGGTGAACTTTGTGCTGGAAGGGGGGATTTGGAGTGGGGGGGGGGGGAGAGGATGTTTACTTGAAGGGGAAATTTTAAGGGTAAAGGACTTGTGCTAGGTATGGTGATTTTTATTGGGGGGGATTTGTAGTAGGGATGAATGGGGGGGTATTTGTGCTAGGAGGGGATGAAATTTGTGCTGAGAGGAGGGATTTGAAGTGGGGGGGGGAGGAGGGGATGTGTACTTGGAGGGGAAATTTTAGGGGTAGAGGATTTGAGCTAGGCGGGGTGATTTATTTTGTGCTGGGGGGCAAAGATTTGTGCTGGGGGGGTTCAGCAGGGGGACAGGTTTGTACTGGGAGGAGGGGGAATTTACGCTTAGGGGTTAAGCATTTTTGAGGGGAGGGAGTTTTGCTGACACTAAATGCTCATACATCTTGGGATGACCTTGTCCCTTGGCACCAGTTCCTAGCCAATCACAAAGCTCCTCTCTTACAAGGCTATGTGGGGCCAAAGCCACGTTCCCTGCAGATAAATGTCATCTGAGGAGCCTATCAGAGCCGTGGCCGAGACGTCTCAATGTCCATGGCTAATAATCAGAACCCAATAATAACGTCATTATCGTTAAGTCAAAGCCGTACACACAATGCCGAGTCCCCCCCCCCCCACCCCCCACCCATGTGCCGGAGGTAAATTGATCATGATGTAATTAGGCTCCCCGGGGACTATGAAAGTCTGCTCCTGGGTTTGGAAGTCATAATTAATTCTGATAGGCCGCCTTCATTTATTAGCCGGGGATTTCCAGCTCCGTTTAGAGGCTACAATTATCCTCTCCAGCCTTCTATTTTTATATAATAAGGGGGCAGATCATATCCTCCCGGCAAGAGAGGCACCTTTTTATAGCGAAGGGAGCGGAGTTGTGCCTAACGCGCCGAGCTGCGGGAGCACAGCAACAGCGGGGCCGCGCGCCTGGGGCTTCGATGGTCCTGAAATGACCTCTGCCACCACGCTGGAAATACGCTATATTGTCAAAAGTATTGGGACGCCCTGCCTTTACACACACATGAACTTTAATGACATCCCAGTCTTAGTTCCATAGGGTTCAATATTGAGTTGGCTCCGCTCTTTGCGGCTATAAACAGCTTCAAACTCTTCTGGGAAGGCCGTCCACAAGGTTTAGAGATGTGTCTATGGGAATGTTTGACCATTCTTCCAGAAGAGCGTTTGTGAGGTCAGACCAGTTGGAGGAGAAGGCCTGGCTCGCAGGTGTAGGTGTTCTATCGGGTTGAGGTCAGGACTCTGTGCACGCCAGTCAAGTTCCTCCACCCCAGACTCGCTCCTCCATGTCTTTATGGACCTTGATTCGTGCACTGGTCCACATCATTTGGTGGGAGGGGGGATTATGGGTGGGGGGTTGTTTCATTAGGGGGTTGGGCTTGGCACCTTAATTTCAGTCAAGGGACCTCTTAAGGTGTCAGCACACCAAAAAATTTTGGACAATTTCATGCTTTCAACTCTGTGCAGGCCAGCCAAGTTCCTCCACCCCAAACTCACTCTTCCTGTTCCAACATGACTGCCCACCAGTGCACAAAGCAAGGTCCTGACCTCAACCCGATAGAACACCTTTGGATGGAATTAGATCGGAGACTGCAAGCCAGGAGTATCAGGTTGAGGTCAGGAATCTGTGCAGGCCAGTCAAGTTCCTCCACCCCAAACTCGCTCATCCATGTCTTTATGGACCTTGCTTTGTGCACTGGTGCTCAGTCAGGGGGCGGACTGACAACTCATGGGGCCCCCGGGCAATAGGAGATTATAGGGCCCCCAGGCAATCAGAAATTATGGGGCCACACAGTATACACACACACACAGTATACAATCACACAGTATACACACACAGTATACACACACACAGTATACAATCACACAGTATACACACACACAGTATGCAATCAACACAGTATACAATCACACAGTATACAATCACACAGTATACAATCACACAGTATACAATCACACAGTATACAATCACACAGTATGCAATCACACAGTATACACACACACACACACACACACACACAGTATACAATCACACAGTTATACACAGACATGTTTCTATTGGCTGAGAAGGTACTGGAGAGGTGGGGCAGCTATAATCTAAGGATTTTAGACCAAAAGTATGTCGGGTAGGGACATTTCAGAGACAGATGTAAAAAACACAGATTTTACATACTGTCCCTGGTTTTACTGAGGCTGGCAACCCTGATGGGGCCCCCTAGTGGCCTGGGGCCCCTCGGGCAGTGCCCGTGTGTCCGAATGGTCAGTCCGCCCCTGTGCGCAGTCATGTTGGAACAGGAAGGGACCGTCCCCAAACTGTTCCCACAAAGTTGAGAGAGTGAAATTGTCCAAAATATCTTGGTATGCTGACGCCTTAAGAGTTCCCTTCGCTGGAACTAAGGGACCAACCCATGAAAAACAACCCCCCACACCATAATCCCCCCTCCCCCCACACCATAATCCCCCCTCCACCAAATGATTGAGATGGAAGAACTTGACAGTCCTGACCTCCCGGTCTTTTTATTGTTTATAGCTCAAAAAACAAACAAAAAAAAAACACAGGTGATCAAATACAAACAAAAGAAAGCTAATTTTGTGGGGAAAAATTTATAAAATTTTATTTGGGTACAGTGTTGCATGACCGCGCATTTTTCAGTTAAAAGAGTTCTGCACTCCTGTGACCCATTTTCAGCTGACAGCGGGCTAAAGCCCACTATCGGCTGATGTCACAGAGCTGGTCCAGGCGTGGCAAAGCTTGCAACCATATGGTCGGGATCCGCCCACACGCCTGGACAGGTGCCTGGCTCAGCCGCTCTCGCCCCCTCCACAGCCCAACGGTTCAGTGTGTGTGTGTGTGGGGGGGGGGCAGAGCCGACAGCGGTGAATGAAACACGTCTCAGCCTGCTCTGCAAGTCAGGGTCCAGAAAGCAAAATACATTTTTCATGTTGTGGCAAGTCCATTTCTAAGCCCTTGTACACACGGTCGGACATTCCAATGGAAAATGTCTGATAGGACCGTGTTGTCGGATAATCTGACCGTGTGTGGGCTCCATCGGACTGTTTCCGTTGGAATATCCGACGGACCAAGTTTTCCAGCTGGGCTACAAAACTTTCCGACAACATGATCCGATCGGACCTCGTCTGATCATGTGTAGAGAATTCCGATCGGACAAAGTGCCACGCATGCTCAGATCAAATTCCTAGACCAAAGCTATTGGCTACTAGCTTGAATGTAGTCCCGTCGTAACGAAATAACGTCACCACGTTCCGAACGATCGGATTTTCCGACAACTTTGTCCGACCGTGTGTATGCAACAGTTTCAGACAAAATACATCGGACAAAATTTGGTTGTCGGAATGTCCGACCGTGTGTACAAGAGCTAAGAGTTGGTTCACACCTACAGCCCACCCCACCATCATTATTACCGCTGCCACTGATCCCATCCCCTCCACCTACCATCACAGCTGCCACCGATCCCATCCCCTCCACCTACCATCACAGCTGCCACTGATCCCATCCCCCACACCACCATTACCGCTGCCACTGATCCCATCCACCACCATCTCCACTGACACTGATTTCATCTACCCCCCCCCCCCACTATCATCACCACTGACACTGATTTCATCTACCCCCCCCCCCCCCCCCCCACTATCATCACCACTGACACTGATGTGGATTCAGTGGTTGGGCCCTGCAGAATATTGGTGGTCAGGCCCTGGGGGCCCCAGCCTAAAGCCTTGTACAGGGCCCTCAAAATTTCTGATGGCTGCCCTGCTTGTAGCATTTCCATTCACAGATCTCCCCTATGTACAGTCACCCCCCCCCCCCCCCCCCCACCCTGAGAACACAGAGAGATATATTTGTCGTTAATATCTGCCAGGAGTTCAGCAGTCAAGGTGAGCTGACGCTTTAATTCTGATCATGAGAATCCACTTAGTACAGTATGGGTTCAACACCTACAATGCAGAATACAAGCATGTGTCTAAGAAATATAAGCTGAAGTAATCTACAAGCCGGTAGCCCACTGTCACGTGGCCACAGATGGAAGAACGGTTTGGTTCTGTTCCATTTGATCCGCTTAACAAAACTGTCCGATGTTATATAAATAAATCGTGTTTGTTGAAGATCTGCAGACGCATTGCTTTGGCAAGTGCTGAATTCATATGTAATGCTTGGAACCTCGTACCGAAAAACAGAGATTGTTCTTCTACCTTCAATAGAAGGATGATTCAACATGGAAAGATGTCAACGGAAGCTTACTGGAGAGTATGGAGAGCATTAGGGAGTATGGGGAGCATGGAGAGTATGGAGGGCATGGAGAGTATGGAGAGCATGGAGAGTATTGGGGAGTATGGAGGGCACGGAGAGTATGGAGGGCACGGAGAGTATGGAGGGCACGGAGAGTATGGAGAGCATGGAGAGAATGTATGAGAGCATTGGGGAGTATGGAGAGCTGCTCTCCATGCTCTCCGTGCTCTCCATGCTCTCTGTGCTCTCCATGCTCCCCAACTCCCCAAGAGCACGGAGAACATGGAGAGCATTGGGGAGTATGGAGAGCACGGAGAGCACAGAGAGCATGGAGAGTATGGAGAGCATTGGGGAGTATGGAGCATTGGGGAGTATGGAGAGCATGGAGAGTATGGAGAGCATGAGAGAGTATAGAGAGCATGGAGAGTATTGGGGAGTATGGAGCATTGGGGAGTATGGAGAGCATGAGAGAGTATAGAGAGCTTTGGGGAGTATGGGGAGCATGGAGAGCATGGAGAGCACAGAGAGCATGGAGATCACGAAGAGCACGGAGAGCATGGAGAGCATGGAGATCACGAAGAGCACGGAGAGCATGGAGAGCACAGAGAGCATGGAGATCACGAAGAGCACGGAGAGCACGGAGAGCATGGAGATCACGAAGAGCACGGAGAGCATGGAGAGCACGGAGAGCACGGAGAGCATGGAGATCACGAAGAGCATGGAGAGCATGGAGAGCATGGAGAGCATGGAGAGTGTGGAGAGCACAGAGAGCATAGAGAGTATGGAGAGCATTGGGGAGTATGGAGAGTATGGAGAGCACAGAGAGCATGGAGAGCGTAGAGAGTGTGAAGAGCATTGAGAGTATGGAGAGCATTGGGGAGTATGGAGAGTATGGAGAGCACAGAGTGTATGGAGAGCACAGAGAGCATGGAGAGCGTAGAGAGTATGAAGAGCATTGGGGAGTATGGAAGGAATGGAGATTATGGAGAGCACGGACAGCATTGAGAGAGTGGAGAGCATGGAGAGCATTGGGGAACATGGAGAGTATGGAGAGTATAAAGAGCATTAGGGAGTATGGAGAGCATGGAGAGTATGGAGAATATGGAGAGCAATGGGGAGTATAGAGAGCATGGAGAGTATGGAGAGCATAGAGAGTATGGAGAGCATAGAGAGCATTGGAGAGTATGGAGAGCATGGAGAGTGTGGATAGTGTGAAGTGCATGGAGAGTATGGAAAGCATTGGAAGGTATGGAGAGCACGGAGAGCATTGAGAGAGTTGAGAGCATGTAGAGCATTGGGGAGTATGGAGAGCATTGGGGAGTATGGAGGGTATGGAGAGCACGGAGAGCATTGAGAGAGTTGAGAGCATGTAGAGCATTGGGGAGTATGGAGAGCATTGGGGAGTATGGAGGGTATGGAGAGCACAGAGAGCATTGAGAGAGTTGAGAGCATGTAGAGCATTGGGGAGTATGGAGAGCATAGAGAGAAACGAGCGCATGGAGAGTATTGAGAATATGGAGAGCATGGAGAGTATAGAGAGCATTGGGGAGTATGGGGAGCATAGAGAGTATAGAAGATGATGTTCAACGATGAAAACACAGTTCACAAGCAATTTAAAGTTTGATTAAAGGATAGTTTAACTGAACTGTAACAAATTAGGCTAACTGGCATGTAAGAGATTTATCGCCCAGCCTTCACAATCGTGCGCTTTCCCGACACATCCAGAAACACGCTGGCCTTTAGCTTAACCATTTCTGCACTGCCCGCCCTCAATCTACTGCATTCGGGTGGTCCATACAGGCACAGAGACATACCTGTACAACGATGGCCTTTTCTGGGTACAGGGTGCATATGCGCGCACACCATTTTTGCATGCATTTTCCAAGCATTTTGCGTTTTTTTTTTTCTTTCTGTGAATAGATGGTTGTTAAGGAGTGGGCCGGAGAGCCGGCCATTGAGTCATCAGTTGTCAGCAGGGGGCAAAAAAAAAAATTGGAAGAAAAAGGGCACTCCGCCCCCTCCCCCCTCCCATCCATACCAGGCCCCATACCAAAACAAAAAAAAAATGGCGTGGGATCTCCACAAAATCCATACCAGACCCTTATTCGAGCATGCAGCCCCCCCCCCCCCCCCCCGAACCATACCAGGCCATATGCCTTCAACACCAAAGCACCTTGACCCCATGTTGATAGGGACAAGGGCCTCTTCCCCACAACCCTGGCTGGTGATTGTGGGGGTCTGCAGGCAGGGGGCTTATTGGAATACAGAACCCGCTCCCCTCATGTGAATAAGTATGCTACCCATCCATCAAAAAAGTGTAAAAATTGAACAAAGACACTACAAGTAGCGTTTTTGACAAGTCCTTGATTAAAAAATAAAAAATAATGTCCCCCGATGTAGATCCATCGTCAATTACGATGCCCGCCGCCGCCACCGGACCCGAAAAAATAAAAGCTCAGTTCACGCTGAAGGATCCCGCCGTCTGCCTGCTCCTCCATCTGACGGTTCTTAAATAGGTAAGAGGCGGGGGCCCCTGGCTGGCCCAGCATGCTTCCCTGCCTCCCGGCCCGCTCCTTAACAACCAGCTATACACGGTGTGCAATTCTTAATGAGACGCACATTTTCCCGCACCATGCGTTTCGGGGTGGTGGGATTTCTTCAAAGGGGTCGGGTGCATCTTTTGAGCATTTCTTGCATGTAGGCCGTTGAAAAGAATAGGCTGCTCAATGCGCATGAAAACGCATTGGAAACACGCACAAGATCCATCGAGCCTGCGAGGTGTGAACCAGAGCCTAAAGGCGAATGCGTTCCATTTCCGCATGCGCCAAAAATGCATCATGCTGCATTACCAATCCAAATGAATGGGCTGCCCTACACGTACACAAAGAAAAAATGCGTCAAAACACGCACGCGCTCTGCTGCACCTGCATGCTGCGAACGTCTGGAGCCTGACCACTTTTGTATTCTATATAACTATCCCTCTTTTTCAGTAGAGTTCCTCTTTAAAGCATTCTCGAGAATATGGCAGGATGCCGCCGATCGCGCCGATCGCCCTTTGTAGTTTTTTTTATTTTTCCCCAACCTCTAAAAGGAAGCCTGACAGTTTCCTAGATCTAGACTGGTGATTTGCCTTGCTAAGGATAATCCAATAAATATTCAGAACGGGTTAAACGTGTATCACGTACTACGAAACCCCCCCGACACGTTTCACATTCCGCTCTTTGTTCGGACGGGAAGCCGGAATGGCGCTTACCCAAACTGACAGCTTAATGGACTTGCGGCCTATCAACTTACCAGAGTCTATTACACCACTCTACTTCAAATAAGCTTTCGCAAGCCTAATCCGCGGCGCGCTGTCGCTTTAAATCCCGCCGTGCGTCACGTAATATACGATTAAAGGTACTTTGCGAAGGATTTCTCCCTTTATTGCTCCTTGGCTTCCCCCGGGTATCGGCGGAAAGTTACTTTGTATATAACATCGGGTGATGGAAGTGTAACGTTTGATACATTGTGACATTATATAAATCTTGGTTCACATCTATGCGGTGGACGCAGTTTTCAGGCGCTTTTTGTGGTGCGTTTTGAAACCCGCATTTTTTATGCATTTTTTTGCATGCAGTTTTCATGCATTTTGGGTATTTTTTTCTCTTTATACACAATGTATATAACTGGTTGCTAAGGAGCAGGCGGGGCAGCCAGCCACCGCATCCCTAACAACCTATGAGTCATCAGCTGTCAGCGGGCTTTCCCACTGACAGAAGAATGTAAAAAAAAAAAAGAATTGCGGCAAAGAAAATAATAATAATAAAAAAAAATCGGGAAACAAAAAAAAAATGGCATGGGGTTTCCACCAACCCAGCATGCATCGGTCGGTGACATCACAAGGGGATGGGGCTACCAGGTGACGTCACCAGGCGGCCCCGCCCCTTACCTATTTATGAACAGTCAGAGGAGCGGGAAGTCGGTGGTTAGCCTTCGAGGACTGCGGAGCTTCTTTTTTTTGTTCCGGGTCCAGGGGTGAGGCGGGTGGCGTGATTGACGATGGATCTACCTCGGAGGAATATTTTTATTTTTATTTTAATTAAGGATTTGACACTTTCTTTGGTGAATGAGTAGGGATACAATGTACCCCATAGTCATTCGCATGGGGAGGGGGGCGGATCTGGGGACCTCCTTGTTAAAGGGGGCTTCCAGATTCTGATAAGCTACCCACCCTCAGATCCCCCCACAACCACCAACCAGGGTTGTGGGGAAGACCCCCTTTTCACCATCAACATGGGCACAAGGTGCTTTGGGGCAAAGCACCGCCCATGTTGAGGGCATGCGGCCTGGTATGGTTCAGGTATGGTTTAGGAGGAGAGGGGCGCTCGCTCGTCCCCTCCCTTTCCTGACCCGCCAGGCTGCATGCTCAGATAAGGGTCCGGTATGGATTTAGGGGAACCCCATCCCCATGGCATTTTTTTTTATTTTAATTATTGTGGCGTGGGGTTCCCCTCCAATTCATACAAGACCCAAAGCGCCTGGTATGGATTGGGGGGACCCCCACGCCGTTTTTTTCCTGATTTTATTTTTGCCGTCAAATTTATTATTTTTTTTTTATTTTTTACAATCAGCTGTCAGCGGTGAACCCCGCTGACAGATGACGACTCATAGGTTGTTAAGGACGCGGCGGTCAGCTTTCCAGCCCACTCCTTAGCAACCAGCTATTCTCAATGTGTTAAAGAGAACCCAAAAAAATGCAAAATTAAACACGCAAAACGCATTAAAAACGCAAACCCCCTCCATTCTCTATCACCACCCTCCACCCTCTCTCACCCCCTGCAATATCTCTCACCCTTCCACTCACTCTCACCCTTCCACTCTCTCTCACCCCTCCACTCTCTCTCACCCCTCCACTCTCTCTCACCCTTCCACTCTCTCTCCACTCTCTCTCACCCTCCCACTCTCTCTCATCCCCCTCCAATTTCTCTCACCCTTCCACTTTCTCTCACCCCCTCCATTCTCTCTCACCCCCTCCCTCTCCCTCCATCTCTTTCCCCCTCCTTCTCTCTGAACCTCCCTCTTTCTCTGACCTCCCTTTCTCTGAACCCCCTCTCTCTCACCATCCATCCCTCTTTCTACCCTCACCACTCTCCCCTTTTTCCATTTCTCTCATTTTCCGTCTTCTCTATCTCTCTTTCCTTCCTATTCTTATCTCATCTCCTAGGCAGGGGCACTGTGGCAGGCTAGTGAGAGTGGTGGGGGAGCACTGTGGTAGGCTATCGGGGAGGGGGGCACTGTGGCAGGCTCTTAGCTGCCTGACTGAAACACACCAGTAATACCAGAGCCTGCATGTTACTATCCCACAGTCCACCAGAGACCCCACACAGCCACCAGAGACTTGGCACAGCCACCAGAGACCCCACAGTCCACAAGAGACCCCACATAGCCACCAGAGACTCCGCATAGCTACCAGAGACCCCACATAGCCACCAGAGACCCCACATAGCCACCAGAGACCCTGCACTGCCACCAGAGACCCCACACAGCCACCAGAGACCTCACATAGCCACCAGAGACCCTGCACTGCCACCAGAGACCCTGCATTGCCACCAGAGACCCCACAGAGCCACCAGAGACCCCACACAGCCACCAGAGACCCACACAGTGACCAGAGACCTCACATAGCCACCAGAGATCTCACATAGCCAACAGAGATCCCGCATAGCCAACAGTGACCCCACACAGCCACTAGAGATTCTGCATAGCCACCAGAGACCCCGCATAGCCACTAGTGACCACGCATACCCACTTGAGAAGGAAGGGGTGAGACAAATTTCGATGGGAGGGTGCCCTGATTTTAGTCTTGCCTAGGGCATCACAAAACCAAAATACAGCACTAACCACAGTGCCCTTACATGGATCAAAATTCTGCCACTCCCTGCTGAACCGGCCGAATTTAATTCCATGCATGGCCGACTTTGGACTGAGCTCTAAACACCGTCCATTTCACCCACCAGATCGCATCCATCATCTGGAATGTAACAAAAACTCCTGTATTGATTTCTGTCCTATCATCTGAGCCGATTTAAAGGCTCACTCCAGTCAAACATGAGAAATTTACATTCAAACCTCCGGGGACACAGACGAGTTAGAATTTCCCTTCGCTCGTTTATCATGTTCAGCTGGCTTTGTCTACCGTTTATCGTTATTTTCCTAATGACCCTAAAAATCAATGGAGAAAATTAAAAGTTCTGAGCTCCGCCCCTTTGGTTTCCATCAGGAAAATGCCACCCAGAGGCAGTGGGAGAGGACTGCTAAATCTGACTGCAAAGGATTATAGTCTATAAACAAAAAAGGATAAGAACACCACAACTCAGGAATTAGTCCAGTGAATGATCATCATTTATAATGAAGGCTCAGAAGGTAAACGGGTTTGCAACGTTTCACAATTTATTTTGATACATTGTTATACAGAGTTTATCAATAGACCATATTTCTTCAGACCATTATGGTTTCAGATCTCTTTTATTGACAGTATGTTATTTGTCTCCTAGCCCTGATGAAGGGAGCTTTGTGAGCCCCTGAAACGTGTTGCCTTTACGTTATAGCCTATCAGGTTTAATGGACTTGAGCTGTGGAGCCCTCATCCTTTTACATAGACTTTCAGACTGCTGTGGGAATCTCCTGGATGATGGTGCAGCCTCCAAGGGTTGGAATTGATACCCATTTCGTGCACATCGCGGGTCTAACCCTGAAGAAGGGGGCTTTTGGAGCCCCTGAAACGCGTTGCCCTTACTTTATATCCTAACAGGTTTCCTGTACTTAAGCTGTGGAGCCTTCAACCTTTTACATAGACTTTCAGACTGCTGTGGGAATCTCCTGGATGATGGTGCAGCCTCCAAGGGTTGGCATCGATACCCATTGCATGCACATCAGGGTCTAACCCTGAAGAAGGGGGCTTTTTGAGCCCCCTGAAACGCATTGGCTTTATTTTATAACCTTATAATCAGGTTTCCTGTACTTGAGTTGTGGTGCCTTCATACTTTTACATAGATTTTCAGAAGGTGCAGACTTCAAAGGCCCCAATCACTAGCCATCTCATGCACAATGGGGTCTAGGGCCCAACCAAATAAAATAAATAGCATAATATAAAAAAAACTAATAATAAATAAAGAAAAAAAAAAAAAAAAAGAAGAGGTTGCTGGCATTTCCATCCCCAGTTATTGATTGCTCTGTACAGGGGTGACAGCGGGATGTAGCAGGACTATAGGTTGTGTATTTCGGGGCTCTCCATCATTTCCTGTAATTGGGTGACATCTGAAGGACATACACCGCATTCATGATGTTTGGAACAATCAGTTCTGAACATATTACAATTTATTGTCTATATTGCCCAGGAACATCCTTTATCCAGAAATAATCTTCAGGTATAGATTCCTCTCCTGGAGGAACCTGGAGAGATATATGGAAGCTATTTATCCCATTATTAAAAAGGATGGGATCATTACCAGTACAGTGTGGCGGCACGTATCGTCCATGTACTGGTGGCCATAGACACTGCGACTTTATTATTATTATTATTATTATTATTATTATTCAGGATTTATATAGCGCCAACAGTTTGCGCAGCGCTTTACAATATGAGGGCAGACAGTACACTTACAATACAAATCAATACAGGAGGGATCAGAGGGCCCTGCTCGTTAGAGCTTACAATCTAGATCAACCTGATCAACCTTATCTGATTTTTTTTATCCGATCAATATTATCTGATTTTTTTATCCAATCAATATTAAATGATTTTATTATCCAATCAGTGTTATCTGATTTTATTATCTGATCAATGTTTTCAGATTTTATTATCCTATCAATATTATCTGATTTTATTATCCATTCAAAATTAAATGAATTTATTATCCTATCATTGTTATCTTATTTTATTATCCATGAAATTTTATCTTATTTTATTATACTATTGATATTATCTGATTTTATTATCCGATGAATATTATCTGATTTTATTATCTGATCAAATTGATCAGATAATAAAATCAGATAACGCTGATTGGATAATAAAATCATTTAATATTTATTGGATTAAAAAAAACAGATAAGGTTCATTATATAATAAAAATCAGATAATATTGATTGGATATAAAAAACAGATAAGGTTCATTATATAATAAAATCAGATAATATCGATCGGATAATAAAATCACATAACGCTAATCAGATATTAAAATCATATAATACTGATCAGATAATACAATCAGATAATATTGATCAGATATTAAAATCATATAATACTGTTTGGATAATAAAATCAGATAATATCAATAGTATAATTAAATCAGATAACATTTAATAGATAATAAAATAAGATAACACTGAGATCAGTATTATATGATTTTAATATCTGATTAGCGTTATCTGATTTTATTATCTTATCAATGTATCTGATTTTATTATCTTATCAATGTATCTGATTTTATTATCTGATCAATTTTAACAGATTTTATTATCCGATCAATATTATCTTATTTTATTATATAATCAACCTTATCTGTTTTTTATATCCAATCAATATTATCTGATTTTATTATCCAATCAGTGTTATCGGATTTTATTATCTGATCAATGGTTTCAGATTTTATTATCCGATTAATGTTAACTCATTTTATTATCCATTAAATGTGATATTATTATCTGATTTTATTATCTGATCACCAATATCTGATTTTAATATCTGATCAGTGTTATCTGATTTTATTATTTGATCAATATTATCTGATTCTATTATCCGATCAGCGATATCTGATTTTAATATCTCATCGATATTATCTGATTTTATTACCTGATCAATATTATCTGATTTTATTTTCCGATCAATATTATCTGATTCTATTATCCGATCAGCGGTATCTGATTTTAATATCTGATCGATATTATCTGCTTTTATTATCAAATCAATATTATCTGATTTTATTATCTGATCAATATTATCTGATTTTATTATCTCATTGATATTATCTGATTTTTATTATCTGATCAATGTTTTCTGATTTTATTATCCGATTGATATTCTCTAATTTTATTATCTGATCAATGTCATTTGATTTTATTAACAGAAGGTTCATATCTGCAAACAATCAAATAACCATAACTTCCCTTTTGATCGATTAAGACTCTTTTCTTAATTCAATTTGATCAAACCGAGTTGATTGGCCAGGGCGGAATATTATAATTATATAATTATAATAATATATAATAATTATATAATATTATAATAATATAATTATAATTAATTGTTTTGCATTGATAGGCAGATTTGTTCATGAATATTGATAGTATTTCGATTGATCAGATCATGAGATTACGCGGCGAAAACGGTCAAAGACAGCTCCCGGTCCCTAGTAATGATCAGGAGCTGACTGGAGCCAACTGATCATGTGACCACTGGGGCAGCCAATCCTAGTTGGTCACATGATCAGGCAGCCCCTCCCACCCATGGGTGTGCAGATGTAGTTAAAGGGACCCCGGGGGGGGGGGGGGGGGGCTGAGCGGGAAAGGGGTCTATATAAAGACCTCTGTTACAAGAATCTCACTGGAAACGTTGAATGGGGAGGATTCACTAAAACTGGAGAGTGCCAAATCTGCTGCATAGAAGCCAATGAAACGCGCTGAAACTGGAAGCTGATTGGCTGCCATCAGTGCTAAGACAAGGCCATCCAGTGCCCAGGGCAAAGATGCCAAACTGCACCCCCCCTTCCCTTAGGATCAGGGCGCCCCCATCCCTGCAATAAACTGTTGCTCTCAGGGCAGCCGCCCCTCCTGCCCCCCCTCCCTTAGGATCAGGGCACCCCCATCCCTGCAATAAACCTTTGCTCCTAGGGCAGCCGCCCCTCCTGCCCCCTTCCCTTTAGGATCAGGGCACCCCCATTCCTGCAATAAACCGTTTCTCCCTGGGCAGCCGCTCCTCCTGCCCCCCTTCCCTTAGGATCAGGGCACTCCCATCCCTGCAATAAACCTTTGCTCCCAGGGCAGCCACCCCTCCTGCCCCCCCTTCCATTAGGATCAGGGCGCCCCATCCCTGCAATAAACCTTTGCTCCCAGGGCAGCCGCCCCTCCTGCCCCCCCCCCCCGTTAGGATCAGGGTGCCCCATCCCTAAAAATAAACAGCTTCGCCCAGGGCAGCCGCCCATCCTGGCTGCCATGCTTCGGGTTCCGAGTACTCCGGTTTCGGTAAATCTCCCCCTGTGTCCTCTCGCTGCTTTATCTCGGAATTGATGCCGAATGCCCCGTCAGATATACGGTTAGCCACTAGCAAGGTCCCCTTCAGATCCTGACATGTATTGTAAATATGGTACAGAAAGCAAGTAAAAAAAAAAAAATTTGAAATTCTTTTTTTTTTGTAATTACTCTGCTCTCTGTCAAGACACATTCGTTCCCCTTTAAGCTGCGATGACGGCACCGGTGTAATCCAGCAGTAAAATGCAAAGTGTAGGTGTATGCAAATCCACACCTGCGCCCAACACCCGCTCTGCAAACAAAGCCGGCATCAGGGCAGCGGTGTGGGAGGGGGGTTACTCCGCACACGGCTCTCCGGCAGCTGTGCTGCTACACAGCTTGCTGGGCCTTGTAGTCCCCCCCAGGTTTTCTATTGCTTTCGTATAGAGCGGGGGTAGGCAACCTGGGGCCCTCCAGCTGTTGCAGAACTACAAGTCCCATCATGCCATTGGGAGTAATTGTAACTGCCGACCTTGCAATGCCTGATGGGAAATGTAGTTCTACAATAGCTGGAGGGCCACCAAGGTTTAGAGGTTTTTTTCCCCCCTTGCTTGATTAACCCCCTTGTGTCCAACTCATCTGCAACGAATCTCATGCAATCCAGATTTCTCATGCAGCAAAATGAGGGCACGAGGGGTTACCATCCGCTATGGGTTTCTTCATTCTCAGTTTTCTGGAGCCAACATGGCAGCATACTACTGCATGCTTCCATGGATTGGCACCAGGTAAGAAAAGTGACGTTAGGTATTTGATAGACATGTGCACTGCCAAAAAAGTTTGTTTTCGCTTCATTCGTTTTTTTTTTGTTTTTTTGTTGGTCATTCCTTATGATCGCAATTCGTAAATTCGAAAATCTGAAAATTTGAAAAAAATCCGAAAATAAGAAGGAAAATTCCAAAGAATGAAAATCCGAAAATTCAAAATAATAACTAAGGTATTCATTTTTCCGGTCAGTCGCAAATTTGCAAATTTGTAAATTTGTCAATTCATAAATTCGAAAATCCGGAAATTCTAAAAAATTCTAAAATAAGAAATAAAATACAAAAATTCCAAAGAACGAAAATATGAAAATTCTAAATAATAACTAACTAAGGTATTTGTTTTTTCTGGTCATTCGTTAAGATCGTAATTCGTAAATTTGTAAATTCATAAATTTGAAAATCGGAAAAATCTAAAAAATCAAAAAATAAGAAGGAAAATCCGAAAATCCGAAAAATTCTAAATAATGACTAACTAAGGTATTTGTTGTTCCGGTCATTCGTTAAGATTGCAATTTGTAAATTCGTAAATTCAAAAGTTTGTAAATCCAAAAATTAGAAAAAAAATCTGAAAATAGGAAGGAAAAGCCGAAGTTTCCAAAGAACGAAAATCCGAAATAATAACGAACTAAGGTATTCGTTTTTCCGGTCATTCTTTATGATCGAAAATCGTGAATTAGGAAATATGTAAATTCGTAAATTCGAAAATAAGAAAGAAAATCCAAAACATCGAAAGAACGAAAATCTGAAAATTCTAAATTAACTAACTAATAATAACTAATTATTAAATTAAAGGTATTTCAAATTTGGCTGTTAGTGATTGTGTCGAATACAAATTTATCCGAAGTTACAAATTATCCAAAATAACGAATGGTGCATCTAAACAAATGAAACGGAACAAACTAATAGTAAATAATAATAATAAAAAAAGTTTTATTATTATTATTATTGTTATTTATTATTATTAATTTGTTACATTCCATTCATTTAGATGCGGCATTCGGTATTTTGGATAATTCGTAACTTTAGATGAATTCGTATTCGTCACATTCACTAACAGCCAAATTTTAAAGAGAATTCCAATACCTATAATTTAATAGTTATTTCAGATTTTCGGATTTTTGAATTTCGAATTTACAAATGTTAAAATTATGAATTTTTGAACTAACGATTGTTCGACTTTATGAATTTTTGAATATACGAATTTTCAAATTTACAAATTTATGAATTTTTTAATTTACGAATTATCGAATATTTAAATTTATTTATTTATTCTGAAATGTTTTTTTAAATGGGTTTTCGTAAATTCAGATGTTTCCGAATGAATGAATCTGTCGAAATTCATTAAAAAACTAATTCAGAATGAAACAAATGTCTAGTATTTGATTCAATTTTCAAATTTCCTGGCACCGACCTGGCAACATATATGTGGTAGTGTGCTGCCAAGGATTAGCACCAGGAAGGGAAAATTATGGTAAGTATTTGATATAATTTCTACCTTTCCAGGCGCCAGCATGGCAGCATACAATGTGGCACCATTTTACCACATTCTGCCATGGATTGATGCCAGGAAAGGAATATATTTGATACAATCCTCCATTTTCCTGGCACCAGCATGGCAGCATACATGTGGTAGCATAAAGGGAAAATTACGGTAAGCGTTTGATGTAATTTTCCAATATCCTAGTGCCAACATGTCAACATACTACCACTTGCTTCCATGAATTGGCACCAGGAAAGGAAAATTGCAGTAAGTATTTGATACAATTTCTAGTTTTGCAGGCTCAGCATGGCAGTATACATGTAGTAGTACACTGTCATGGATCAGCATACTACCACACACTGCCATGGATTGCCATACTACCACACACTACCATGGATTCCCGTGCTACCATACGCTGCCATGGATTAGCATACTACCACATGCTGCCAATGATTACCATACTATCACACGCTGCCATAGATTGCCATACTACCACAGGCTGCCATGGATTGGCACCAGGAAAGGAATATTGCAGTAAATATTTGATACAATTTTCGTGGCACCAACATGCCAGCATGCTACCACTTGCTTTCGTGGATTGGTGCCAGGAAAGGAAAATGACGGTAAGTATTTGATACAATTTCTAGTTTTCCAGACTCAGCATGGCAGTAGACATTTAGTAGTACGATGCCTTGGATTGGCATACTACCACACGCTGCCATGGATTGGCATGCTACCAGACTCTGCCATGGATTAGCATACTACCACATGCTGCCACAGATTGGCATTCTACCACACGCTGCCACTGATTGGCATACTACCACACACTGCCATGGATTGGCATACTATCACATGCTGCCACATATTGGCATACTACCACACCCTGCCACGGATTGGCATACTACCACACTCTGCCAAGGATTGGCATACTACCACAGATTGGCATACTACCACACACTGACACAGACTGGCATACTACAACACACTGCCATAGATTCCCATGCTACCACACGCTGCCATGGATTTTCATACTACCACAAGCTGCCATGGATTGGCATACTACCACATGCTGGCATGGATTGGCAAACTACCACACGCTGCCATGGATTGGCATACTACCACATGTTGGCATGGATCGGCGCCAACTAAGTAATATTACGGTAAGTGTTTGATACAATTTTCCATTTTCCTGATGCCAACATATCAACATGCTACAACATGCTGGCATTAATTGGCATTAAGAAACTAATATTATGGTAAGCATATGATGCAATTTTCCTGGTGCCAACATGGCAGTATACAAACATACATACATAATAATATGCTGCCATACTTTATAATATGCTGCCATGGATTGGTGCCAGGAAGGGAAAATTAGGGTATAAGTATTCAATACAATTTTCAGCATTTGATACAATTTTCAGTCTTCCTGACGCCAACATGTGAACATCATTTTTTTCCTCCACTTCGCAGTCTAAACGTCAGCGTCATTCAAACCACTTTCTCTGAGCCCATATCATCCCAGACTAACCCTTAAGCTTGTGACTGGACAGCGAAATGAGAAGCAGCGCAATGATCAGCTCATCTCCCGTTAACTCTGCTCTCTGCACTTAAATCAGTGCGCTCCTTGTCACAACACACACCTGCATTGCAGCATGCCGCAACGCATGGCAATACGAGGTAGGTAGTTGCGTTACAAAATAAATTTCACTTTCAAATTTCAACACACCTGGGTGCGATTCATTTCAATAGGCTGCCTTAACTCTTTCCACTTTTTTGTGTAGTTAAATGGGAGTTCCAGGCTTTTCATGTTTATTAAAAGTCAGCAGCTACAAAAAGTGTAGTTGCTGACTTTTAATAAACAGACACTTACCTGCTCCACGGTCCATCGATGCGGCAGAACGGAGCGTCTCTCCTCTCCCCCTCCTCTCCGCCGGCGCCTCCATTGCCACTCTGGGCACCTGGCCGTGACAGCTTTCGGCTTCACGGGCGGCGTTGCGCTCCCAGGGTGGACAGGCGATCTCCTGGGACCTGGCGCGTGTCCAGGGAGATCACTTCGAGGGAGGGGCCACCAAAGGCGAAAAGGAGGAGTCGCCTTGGCGGTCCCTGGGCGGAAGGAGGAAGTGGGACAGGAAGTCCCCCTCCTAACGAAGCCCCCTGCCCCCCCCCCCCAAAAAAAATGACGTGCCAAACGTGGCATGTAAGGGGGCGAGGAGTGCTTAAAGCGGAAGTTCCATTTTTGGGTGGAACTCCGCTTTAACGAGAGGAATTTTGGACCTTAATTTTTCTCAGTCTTTGTTTTTTGTTTCTGGGGGTAAAAAAAAGTAATAAAATAAATAAATAATAAATGAATCAAATAATAAATAAATAAGTAACTTAAAAAACAAATAAACAAAATAAAATAATAAAAACAAACACATCACTAATACAAATAAGTAAAAATAAATAATTTAAGAAAATAAGTCAAATAATAAGTACAAGAAAAAAAACAACTCAAATAATAAGTACAACCTCCCCCCCCCCCCAATAACAAGTACAAGAAAAAAAAACTCAAATAATAAATCAACAATAAAAATAGCTAAAATGCATCAATCAAGTAAAAAAAAAAAAATTCAAATAACAAGTACAGGACAAAAAGAATCAAATAATAAATGTAAAAAAATAAGTAAAGTAAATAAATCAAGCAACAACCCCCCCCCCCCAAAAAAAACCCTCAAATAATAAGTACAAAAATAAAATCATATAATGAATCAATAATAAAAATAAGTAAAATAAATAAATCAAGCAAAGAAAAAAGTAGAAACGTACAGCAAAAAAAAAAATGTAATCAAATAATAAATCAACGATAACAATGAGTTAAATAATAAATAAAATAAATAAAAGTAAATAATAATAAGTAAAATAAATAATAATAAGTAAAATAAATAGATTAAATAGAAAATAAATAATACATAACTAAAATAAATAAATAAGTTAAATATTAGGTGGGGGGGGGGGGGCATTTTCTGAAGCAAGGACAGGTCCGGGATAGTTGAAAGATGTTTCTACAACCTTCAAAAGCCAATAAAAAAGGCCAAGTTTATTGGCGCCACAGCCCCAAACCCTACGGGAAAGCAGCTGGATCAGGCTGAAGGTGTTCCTTGTGGGATGATCTCTGGGGGGGGGGGAGGAAATTTATTTAAAGACAATTGAACAAAGATACTGTTATCTTTTAAATCTATTTGCACACATAAAAAAATAAAAAAAAATAATAATAATAATAAATTATTATTTAATTAATTTAATAATAATAAATTATAATATAATATACTATAAAAATAATAATAATAATTTCATCTTTCCTCAAGACATTTGGCTACAATGTCAAAATTTTACTGAAAAATAAAAACTCTTGGTTTCGCTCATCCTATTCATCTGCTGTCAGTAAGGGAATTGTTATTAATATAATTAGTATGCAATTAATGGTCTTATTTGTATGGAGTTCTTATTGTTGGAGGCGGTGCTCCGGCTGCAAAGGAACTACAAGTCTCAGGATTCCTGGTCCTTTTCACTCGCTGTGGAATTAGATTAACTCCTCGTTTTCAGCTGCCTCTCTCTGCAAAATATTGATCTTCATCAGCCCCGCAGGGGTGGGGCCATGGGAGGAGCCAGGGGACCACAAAATAATTTTTTGATATTTTTCTTTGCCAAAATGGAGCCACAAAAGCAAAGAGCACCAGTCACAAGAATTCTGCTTTAATTAGCGAATCAGGATGCGCACATTGGTCGTTGCGTGCGACCAACCATCCTCCCTCATCCCCCAAATCCACCTCCCCCCAAAAAATGGCCACGCATAATTCCCACTCCTTACAGTACAAATCCACCCCCCCCCCCCACTGAAATCCCCTTCCCAGCACAAAGGCACCCCCCAAAAATAAAATTCCTCCTCCCAGCAAAAATCTCTTCTCCCTCTATCCCCCAAATCCACCCCCCCCCAAAAAATGGCAACTTATTTACATAATTACCCCCAAAGCATAAATTCCCTCTCCTCCCAGTACAAATCCACCCCTCCTGCTGAAATCCCCCTCCCAGCACAAAGGTACCCCCCTAAATAAAATCCCCCCTCCCATCTAAAATCTCTGCTCTCTCCATCCCCCAAATCCACCCCCACCCCCACCCCAAAAAAAGTAAGGCACTCATCTGCATGATTACTGCAAAGCATAAATACCTCCTCCCAGCACAAATCTCTGTCCCCATATCCCCCCCAGAATGAACGCACCCCCCCAAAAAAAATCTCCCCCTCCCAGCAGAAATACTTGCTCCCTCCATCCCCCAAATCCCTCCAGCACAAATGCTCTCCTCCTCAAAAAAAATCCCTCCTAGCACACATTCTTCACCCCCTCAAATTTCCCCTCCAAGTATACATTCCCCTCTACTCCAAATCCCCCTCCTAGCTCAAATCCCCCCCCCCCCCCAATACAAACACCCCAACCATTCCTACTAGCACAAATCCCCCCCCAATACAAACACCCCAACCATTCCTACTAGCACAAATCCCCCCCCCCCCAATACAGACACCCCAACCATTCCTACTAGCACAACCCCCCCCTCTCAAAAAAATTCTCCTCTACTCCTAGCACAAATCCCCTCTACCATAACCCCTCTTCTAGCCTAACTCGCCCCCCCACTGTCCCCTCCTAGAGCAACTCTTTCAACCTGCTGCCCCCCCCCCCCAATTCCTCCTCCCATACAAATCCCCCTCCCTCTCTACCATATCACCTCTTCTAGCACAGACCCCCTCCCCCCCAAATCCCCCCTCCTAGCACAAATCATCTTCCCCCATCCCCCTCCCAACACAAATCCCCCTGAATCACCACTCTGATACTTTTTCTCGCCGATACCATTTACTGATGCCTATTTTACCCGTTGATGCATTTATTTTCCTTGCGGTACACACGATTCGCCATGAGATTTGACAGTTCAAAATTGCATGACAAGTCGCACCCCACTGCCGACAGTGGAACCGCTCAAAACCGCTGCGACTCACGTGTCCGCGTTTTTGAAAAAGGTTCCTAGAAATCGCGCTGCTTCAGCGCGAATTTGAAAGCTGCAGATCAGTGCGATTTCAGACCTCCGATTTCATTGCGGCTTGCAACTTCATTTAACAGAAGTCAATACAAGTGGCAATGAAATCGCAAAAAAAAAAAGTATCGGAGCATTTGCATCAAGTACTTGTGGAACGCTTGTTATTATCCACAGCTGCTCCAGATTCTGTGCGCACCATTTTTAGTGACATGACAAGTCGCACCCTATCCTCGGCAATGGAGTGATTCAAATCGGTGCACCGCCAACTTTGCAGCGTCGCATCGATTTAATAATAAAGTTGTTCCTGCAATGCTTTTGCCGATTTCAGTTGCAATTTGCAAAGACATCTCCGCATGAAGTCGCAAAGATGTGATTCAAGTCGCACCTGAAGTCGCACTGACATGCGACTTTGAAATCGTGCGATTTCAAAGCCGCTTTCTGTGTGAATCAGGGCTAAATCTCCCCCTCTGCGTGTCTTTTTGATAACTCATAGATCGATTACATCATCTGGAAGAATCCTTCGATCAGATTTCTATGTGTATGGCCACCATTGCACAGAATATAATGCACAGGGCTGGGGCAAGGTGTGGGCAAGAGGGACAGCTGCCCTGGGCGCAGGATGACCTTGTCCCCAGCACTGGTAATGCATATGGGGCAGCATTGGTGATCTATCATTTAAGTCCCACCACCAATCCTGAACAAGAACAGGGGGGGGGGGGGGGGCAGGAAGGGTGGCTGCCCTGGGCTCAGTGTGGATTTGGGGGGTTGTGCTAGAAGGGATGATTTGGGGGGTTGTGCTAGAACGGATGATTTGGAGGGGGAGAGGGAATTTTTACTAGGAGAGTGGATTTGTGTTACGAAGGGGGATTTGAGAAGTGGATTATTTAGAAATTACTAGGATTGGGGGGGGGGATTTGTGCAGGGAGAAGGGGTCAGTGGGGGGGGGGGAGGATTTATGCTCAGAGGGAAAATTTGAGAAGTAGGGGATTACTATTAGGAGAGGAGATTTCTGCTGTGTGGGGGGGGATATTTGGAGGAGGAGAGGATTCAAGCTGGGAGGGGGGATTTGGGGAGGGAAAGGATTTGAGCTGGGAGGGGGTATTTGGGGAAGGAGAGGATTTGTGCTGGGAGGGAGGATTTGATGCGGAGAGAATTTGAGCTGAGAGGGGGAATTTGGGGAAGGAGAGGATTTAAGCTGGGAGGGGGGGGGACTTGGGGAGGGAGAGGGTTTGTGCTAGCAGGGGTGTTTTGGAGTGGGAAAGGGTTTGAGCTGGGAGGAGGGATTTGAAGAGGGAGAAGATTTGTGTTGGGAGGAGGTTTGGGGAGGGAGAGGATATGAGCTAGGGTGGGGGATTTGGGCAGCGATTTGGAGAAGATTTGTGCTGGGAGGGGGGTTGGGGAGGGGAGGATTTGAGATAGAAAGGGTGTCTTGGTGTGGGAGAGGATTTGAGCTGGGAGGGAGGAGGGATTTTGTGAGGGAAAGGATTTGAGATGGGAGGAGGGGGGGATTTGGGGAAGGAGAAGATTTGAGCTGGGAGGAGGGATTTTCGGAGGGATAGGATTGAAGTTAGGATGGGTGGAGGGGTGATTTCAGAGAGAGAAGATTTGAGCTGCGAGGGGGGATTTGGGGAGGGAGAGGATTTGAGCTGGGAGGGGGATTTAGGAAGGGAGAGGATTTGAGCTGGGGGGGTTAGACAAGGAGAGGATTTGAGCTGGAAGGGGGGGTTGGACAGGGAGAGGATCTGAGATGGGAGGGGGGGGGGGGTTGGACAGGGAGAGGATTTGCACTGGGAGGGGAGTTGGACAGGGAGAGGGTTTGAGCTGGGAGGGGGGTTGGACAGGGAGAGGATTTGCACTGGGAGGGGAGTTGGACAGGGAGAGGATTTGCGCTGGGAGGGGGGATTTAGGAAGGGAGAGGATTTGCGCTGGGAGGGGAGTTGGACAGGGAGAGGATTTGAGCTGGGAGGGGGGGTTGGACAGGGAGAGGATTTGCGTTGGGAGGGGAGTTGGACAGGGAGAGGATTTGTGCTGGAAGGGGGATTTAGGAAGGGAGAGGATTTGAGCTGGGAGGGGGGGTTGGACAGGGAGAGGATTTGCGCTGGGAGGGGGGATATAGGAAGGGAAAGGATTTGAGCTGGGGGGTTGGACAGGGAGAGGATTTGAGCTGGGGGGTTGGACAGGGAGAGGATTTGAGCTGGGAGGGGGGGGGTTGGACAGGAAGAGGATTTGCGCTGGGAGGGGGGATTTGCACTAGAAGAGGGGGTATTTTTGTGTGCAGATTAGTGCTCACATTTTTATTTGGGGGGATTTTAGCTGACACATAATGCTGATACATTTGGGGGGGGGGGGGGGACACACCGTTTGGCACTAGGTGACCCTTCCCCGGCATTGCCTGAGATCAACCCGTGTCCCTGCAAGTGCAGAGGGAATACAAGTCCCAGCATGCTGGGGTCTGTGGTTCCATCACAGCTCCAGATCTCGGCCATCTGGACAAGTCTGATTGGAGATTTAGTATGTAACCAACAAATACTCCACCACAAAATGATTCCTCCCTTCCAGTCTGATCATTTATGGTACAATCTGATCATTTATGGTACAATTTGGTCATTTATGGTACAATCTGATCATTTATGGTACAATTTGGTCATTTATGGTACAATCTGATCGCTCAACTTTAGCAACATGAGGACAAACCTGAACAATTCACCCAATCAGTATTAAATCGGGCTGATTCTGAGAGTTAAAGGAGATCGTACAATCTGATTGTATGGTGTATGTACAGTCAGCCTAAGTTTCTCACCTCCAAACTGCTGATGAATATTTTCAGAAAGCCTTTAGCTGCTCAATAACCAAAACCATGACCCCGCCACCACCATCCAGGAACATTAGGAGGGATGCCGCCTCCATTGACCATCCTGTAGGGATCTCATGGACTCACCGGTCAGCTGATCGTAGGATCCATCCATATCTCTGGAGTCGGATAGGTTGTCTTTCCTGCCCTTCCCTCTCATAGTGAGGTGGAGAAACCAAGCTGTGATCAGGCAAGGTCCTCCCAACCCTGGAGAGATCCTCAGCTTCTTCAGATGGGAAAGGTGGAGGAGGATAGATCCAGGGGCCAGAGTGTGGGCGATCCCCAGAGCCAGGGTCCAAGAAACAATGGATCAATTGAGGTGTGGGATCCCCAGAGCCAGGAAACAATGGATCAATGGAGGTGTGTGATCCCCAGAGCCAGGAAACAATGGATCAATTGAGGTGTGTGATCCCCAGAGCCAGGGTCCAAGAAACAATGGATCAATGGAGGTGTGGGATCCCCAGAGCCAGGAAACAATGGATCAATGGAGGTGTGCAATCCCCAGAACCAGGGTCCAAGAAACAATGGATCAATGGAGGTGTGCAATCCCCAGAGCCAGGGTCCAAGAAACAATGGATCAATGGAGGTGTGGGATCCCCAGAGCCAGGAAACAATGGATCAATGGAGGTGTGCGATCCCCAGAGCCAGGAAACAATGGATCAATGGAGGTGTGCGATCCCCAGAGCCAGGGTCCAAGAAACAATGTATAAATGGAGGTGTGGGATCCCCAGAGCCAGGAATCAATGGAGGTGTGCAATCCCCAGAGCCAGGGTCCAAGAAACAATGGATCAATGGAAGTGTGGAATCCCCAGAGCCAGGAAACAATGGATCAATGGAGGTGTGGGATCCCCAGAGCCAGGAAACAATGGATCAATGGAGGTGTGGGATCCCCAGAGCCAGGAAACAATGGATCAATGGAGGTGTGGGATCCCCAGAGCCAGGAAACAATGGATCAATGGAGGTGTGGGATCCCCAGAGCCAGGAAACAATGGATCAATGGAGGTGTGGGATCCCCAGAGCCAGGGTCCAAGAAACAATGGATCAATGGAGGTGTGCAATCCCCAGAGCCAGGGTCCAAGAAACAATGGATCAATGGAGGTGTGGGATCCCCAGAGCCAGGAAACAATGGATCAATGGAGGTGTGCGATCCCCAGAGCCAGGGTCCAAGAAACAATGGATCAATGGAGGTGTGGGATCCCCAGAGCCAGGAAACAATGGATCAATGGAGGTGTGGGATCCCCAGAGCCAGGAAACAATGGATCAATGGAGGTGTGAGATCCACAGAGCCAGGAAACAATGGATCTATGGAGGTGTGGGATCCCCAGAGCCAGGAAACAATGGATCAATGGAGGTGTGTGATCCCCAGAGCTAGGGTCTAGGAAACAATGGATCAATGGAGGCGTCTGATCCCCAGAGCCAGGGTCCAGGAAACAATGGATCGGGATAGAGCTAGTCCAGAGCCAGGATATAATGTATCAGTGTAGATGTGCGATGCCCAGAGCCAGGATACTGGAAACAACGTATTAGGGTAAAGTTAGTCCAGAGCCAGCATACTGGAAATAATGTATCAGGATAGAGCTAGTCCAGAGCCAGGATATAGGAAACAATGTATAAGGATAGATCTAGTCCAGAGCCAGGCTATAGGAAACAATGTATCAGGATAGAGCTAGTCCAGAGTCAGGATATAGGAAACAATGTATCAGTGTAGATGTGAGATCTTCAGGACCAGGATTCAGGAATCAGTATATCGGGATAGAGCTAGTCCAGAGCCAGGATACAATGTGTAGATGAGTGATCCTTAGAGCCAGGATACTTGAAACAATGTATTAGGATAGACCTAGTCCAGATCCAGGATACTGGAAACAATGTTTTAGTGCAGGTGTGCGATCCCCAGAGCCCGGATACACCAATCAATGTATCAGTGCAGAGCTAGGTCAGGTGTGCGATCTCCAGAGCCAGAATACAGGAAACAATGTATCAGGATAGAGCTAGTTTGTAGTCGGGATAGAGAAAGCAATGTATCAGTGTAGATGTGTGATCTCCATGACCAGGATACACCAATCAATGTACCAGTGCAGAGCTAGGTCAGGCGTGCGATCTCCAGAGCCAGGCTAGAGGAAATGACTGGAAACAATGTATCAATACACAGCTGAAGAAGGCGTGCGATCCCAGAATCAGGGTAGAGGCAAAGAACCAAGATAGTGTAGAGCTAGATGATAGAAGCGATCTCCAGAGCCAGGATAGAGGAGACAATGTATCAGTATGGAGATGGATGAGATGTGCGATCCTCACATCCAGGAGAGAAGGAGCAACAATGTATCAATGTAGAGATGGAGGAGATGTGCGATCCTTGGCTGGTGTTTGTTTCTGTGCGATCTTCAGCCCCACCAACCATCAGACTGGGTCCAGGGATGGCTGGAGGCGGAGAGAACATCCCATATTATTCATTTCCCAGCCAGGAAAACCTGCTTCACCTCCTGCTGCTAATCCCACTGCACGCCAGGCTGTCTTGCTTTGCCTGTGTCAGTCTACTGCCTCTTCTCCCCTCCATGTGATTACACAGCCAGCCAGGAGCTTCTCCCCTCCATGTGATTACACAGCCAGCCAGGAGCTTCTCCCCTCCATGTGATTACACAGCCAGCCAGGAGCTTCTCCCCTCCATGTGATTACACAGCCAGCCAGGAGCTTCTCCCCTCAATGTGATTACACAGCCAGCCAGGAGCTTCTCCCCTCCATGTGATTACACAGCCAGCCAGGAGCATCTCCTCTCCATGTGATTACACAGCCAGCCAGGAGCATCTCCCCTCCATGTGATTACACAGCCAGCCAGGAGCTTCTCCCCTCCATGTGATTACACAGCCAGCCAGGAGCATCTCCTCTCCATGTGATTACACAGCCAGCCAGGAGCATCTCCTCTCCATGTGATTACACAGCCAGCCAGGAGCATCTCCCCTCCATGTGATTACACAGCCAGCCAGGAGCTTCTCCCCTCCATGTGATTACACAGCCAGCCAGGAGCATCTCCCCTCCATGTGATTACACAGCCAGCCAGGAGCTTCTCCCCTCCATGTGATTACACAGCCAGCCAGGAGCTTCTCCCCTCCATGTGATTACACAGCCAGCCAGGAGCTTCTCCCCTCCATGTGATTACACAGCCAGCCAGGAGCTTCTCCCCTCCATGTGATTACACAGCCAGCCAGGAGCTTCTCCCCTCCATGTGATTACACAGCCAGCCAGGAGCATCTCCCCTCCATGTGATTACACAGCCAGCCAGGAGCATCTCCTCTCCATGTGATTACACAGCCAGCCAGGAGCATCTCCCCTCCAGGAGCTCACATTTTGAGGGGGCTTCTCCCCTCCCTCCCTCCACTGGAAGAAGTTTATTCTCAGACATTGCTGGAAGTGCTGGGAACATCGCAACACTGAAACATTAGAATATTAGAACATTGAAACACTGTTATATCATAATAATATTAAAATATTATACCATTGGAACCTTACAATATTAGAACACTGAAACATTAGAATATTAGAACTCTGTGACGTTACAACATTAAAGAACACTGAAAAATGTAAACATTGCAACTATAGAACACTGAAACATCCAACATTAGAAAATTGGAACATTGAAAGACTGGCTGTTATAACCTCGGAACATTGCAACATCAGCACACTGAAAAATCGGAACATTGCAACTCCTGTACTAGAGAACATTTGAACATTGGACCTTAGATGTTAGAACATTAAAACATTGGAGTATTAGAACAGAAGAACATTGTCCAATTGTATCAAAGTGATTCCTCTCTGACCAAATTCATCAAACCCCTCTGGCTAACTGCATCATAGTCATTCCTTTGTGTCCATTTGTGTCAAAGTGGTCCCCATCTGCCCAACTGCATCAAAGTGATCTCTCTGGCCAACTGCCTCAAAGTGATCCCTCTCTGGCCAACTGCCTCAAAGTGACCTCAGAGGGATCCCTTAAAGTGATCCCTCTCTGGCCAGCTGCCTCAAAGTGATCCCTCTCTGGCCAACTGCCTCAAAGTGATCCCTCTCTGGCCAACTGCCTCAAAGTGATCCCTCTCTGGCCAGCTGCCTCAAAGTGATCCCTCTCTGGCCAACTGCCTCAAAGTGATCCCTCTCTGGCCAACTGCCTAAAAGTGATCCCTCTCTGGCCAGCTGCCTCAAAGTGATCCCTCTCTGGCCAGCTGCCTCAAAGTGATCCCTCTCTGGCCAACTGCCTCAAAGTGATCCCTCTCTGGCCAACTGCCTCAAAGTGATCCCTCTCTGGCCAATTGCATCAAAGTGATCCCTCTCTGCCCAACTGTATCAATTTTATCCCTCTCTCGCCAACTGTGTTAAAGTGATCCCTCTCTGGCCAACTGCATCAAAGTGATCCCTCTCTGCCCAACTGTATCAATTTGATCCCTCTCCCGCCAACTGTGTCAAAGTGATCCCTCTCTGGCCAACTGTCTCAAAGTTATCCCTCTCTGGTCAAGTGCCTCAAAGTGATCCCTCTCTGACCAACTGCTTCAAATTGACCCGTTTCTGGCCAACTGCATCAAAGTGATCCCTCTCTGACCAAATTCAACAAAGTTTTCCCCTCTGGTCAACTGCATAAAAGTCATTCCTATTTGTCCATTTGTGTCAAAGTGATCCCTCTCTGCCCAACTGTATTAATTTGATACCTCTCTCGCCAACTGTGTCAAAGTGATCCCCCTCTGTCCAACTGTATCAATTTGATCCCTCTCTTGCCAACTGTGTGAAAGTGATCCCCCTCTGTCCAACTGTATCAATTTGATCCCTCTCTTGCCAACTGTGTCAAAGTGATCCCCCTCTGTCCAACTGTATCAATTTGATCCCTCTCTTACCAACTGTGTCAAAGTGATCTCCCTCTGGCTAATTGCCTCAAAATGAGCCCTTTCCGGCCAAATGTGTGAAAGTGATCCCTCTCTGGCCAACTGCCTCAAAGTGATCCTTCTCTGGCCAACTGCCTCAAAGTCATCCCTCTCTGACCAACTGCTTCAAATTTACCAGTTTCTGGCCAACTGTGTCAAAATGATCCCTCTCTGAACAAATTCAACAAAGTTTTCCCCTCTGGCCAACTGCACCAAAGTCATTCCTGTTTGTTCATTTGTGTCAAAGTGATCCCTCTCTGGCCGACTGCATGAATTTGATCCCTCTCTCACCAACTGTGTCAAAGTAATCCCCCTCTGGCCAATTGTCAAAATGAGCCCTCTCTGGACAAATGTGTCAAAGTGATCCCTTTCTGGCCATCTGCGTCAGCCCCCTCACTTTAAATAGTTAATTTGTGCCAAACTGGCCCAAGATTTGGTTTCTGTGTGCGCTGTTGTATACTGTAGTATTATTAGCTGCATACAGTAAGTGGCGCTGTGTTCCAGGAGCAGTATGAGCGACGTTCCGTCTGCTGCTGGAAATAAAGAGCGTCAGGCTGAGTGCTTCTTAGCCATTAAAGGGAAGTCTTGTGTTTTCATCACTGACGTGAACCCTCTCTGGCCAACTGCACCATAGTGATCCCCCTCTGACCAAATACATAAAATTACCCCCTCTCTGACCAAATACATCAGTGACCGCTCTCTGACCAATTGCCTCAAAATGATCCCTTTCTGGCCAACTGTGCCAGCCCCCTCACTTTAAAGAGTTAATTTGTGCCAAACTGGCCCAAGATTTGGTTGCTGTGTGTGCTGTGCCAGCTGTGTCAAAGTGGTAATTTCCTGGCAAACTACATCAGTCATCTGTCTCTGGCCAGTAAGGATGAGCCAAACACAGGAGCAGTGATTATTTTAATTACATAGTTACATAGTTACATAGTTAGTCAGGTTGAAAAAAGACACAAGTCCATCCAGTTCAACCAAAAAAAAAAAATATATACTATACATACATACATATATATATATATATATATATATATATATATATATATATATACATATATATATACACACATACATATACCAGCCCATATACCCAATTCTATACCCACAGTTGGGGTATGCTTAAAGTGAAACAATAAAAATGAAATATTCTTTTAAACTGGAAGTAAACCCTGATGGGTTTACTTCCTCTTTTTTTCCCTGCAAAGGTAAAGCATAATGGACTACTATGCATCGCATAGTAGCTCATTATGTGTCACTTACCTGACACAGGAGCCAGCGAAGTCGCCGCTGATCCCTGTAGTCCGCCGCATCCATCTTGCTGGTGGCGTCTCGCAGCTCCGACCAATGACAGCGGCGAAGCCGCGATGACGTCACTCCCGCGCATGCGCACGGGAGTCGCGTCTCGCAGCTCCGCCGCTGCCATTCGGCGAAGCCGCGATGACGTCACTCCCGCGCATGCGCACGGGAGTCGACAAATTAGGCAAATCCATTCTTGGACTTGCCGCATTTAGTGCGCCTGCGCGCCGCTGTCTACGGCGCATGCGCCGTAGACAGCGGTGCCCATTTTCGGGCAAATATCTCCTAAACCATATAGGTTTAGGAGATATTGCTTGGACCTACAGGTAAGCCTTAATCTAGGCTTACCTGTAGGTCAAAGTGGTTTGAAGGGGTTTACTTCCTCTTTAAATATCGTGCCTGAGGGTGTCTATAGTGTACCTGTAAAGTGGCGCATTTTTTCTGTGTTTAGAACATTACCACAACAAAGTGACATTTCTAAAGGAAAAAAGTCATTTAAAACTGATCGCCGCTGTAATGTATTGTCGGATCTCGGCAATATAGATAAAACTCATTGAAAAAAATGTCACGGGCCCCCCCCCAGTCCATTACCAGGTCCTTTCAGTCTGGTATGAATATATGGTATGAATATTAAGGGGAAATCCAAACCAAAAAAGTTAAAGTTGTGTGGGGGTCCCCCCAAAATCCGTACCAGGCCCTTCAGGTCTAGTATGGATATTAAAGGGAACCCTGCACCAAATTTTAAAAAAATGGTGTAGGGGTTCCCCCCTAATATCCATACCAGACCCTTATCCAAGCATGCAACCTGGCAGGCTGCAGGAAAAAAGGGAAGGACAAGAGCGCCCCCCCCACCTTAACCGTACCAGGACACATGCCCTCAACATGGGGGGGATTCTTTGGAGTAGCCCCCAAAGCATCTTGTCGCCATGTTGATGGGGACAAGGGCCTCATCCCCACAACCCTTGCCCAGTGGTTATGGGGGTCTGTGGGTGATGGGCTTATCAGAATCTGGAAGCCCCCTTTAACAAGGGAACCCCCAGATCCTGCCCCCCCCCTATGTGAATTGGTAATGGGTACATTGTACCCTACCAATTCACAAAAAAGCGTCAAAAATAGTAAAAAAGACAGTAGACACTTTTGGACAAGTCCTTTATTAAAAGATAAAAAAATAAAAATGCCCCACATTTGGTGAACAGGTGAACAGCCAATGTTCGAGTTGAACTTACGTTCGACCCAAACATCGGGCTCATCCCTACTGGCCAGTGGCCAACTACTTTAAAGTGATCCCTCTTTGCCCAACTGTGTCAAACTAAACCCAGTAAGTGGCACAGTGTCCTCGGAGCAGTATGAATGACATTCCGTCTGCTGGAAACAAAGAGAGTCAGTACTTCTTAGTCTTTCAGGGTAGTCTTGTATTTTTATCATTGAAATTATCCCTCTTTGGTCAACTGCATCAGAGTGATGCCTCTCTGGTCAGCTGCCTCAGAGTTATCCCTCTCTGGTCAACTGCCTCAGAGTGATCTCTCTCTGGTCAGCTGCCTCAGAGTGAACCCTCTCTGATCAACTGCCTGAGAGTGATCCTTCTCTGACCAAATTCCTCAGAGTTATCCCTTTCTGGTCAACTGCCTCAGAGTTATCCCTCTCTGGTCAACTGCCTCAGAGTGATCCCTCTCTGGTCAGCTGCCTCAGAGTGAACCCTCTCTGATCAACTGCCTCAGAGTGATCCTTCTCTGACCAACTTCCTCAGAGTTATCCCTCTCTGGTCAACTGCCTCAGAGTTATCCCTCTCTGGTCAACTGCCTCAGAGTGAACCCTCTCTGGTCAACTGCCTCAGAGTGAGCCCTCTCTGATCAACTGCCTCAGAGTGAGCCCTCTCTGTTCAACTGCCTCAGAGTGCTCCCTCTCTGACCAACTGCCTCAGAGTGATCACTCTCTGACCAACTGCCTCAGAGTGATTCCCTCCCTGGTCCACTGCCTCAGAGCAATTCCTCTCTGGTCAACTGCCTCTGAGTGATCCCCCTCTGACCAACTTCCTCAGACTGGTCCCTCTTTGACTAAGTGCCTCGGAGTGATCCCTCTCTGGTCAACTGCCTCAGAGTGATCCCTCTCTGGTCAACTGCCTCAGAGTGATCCCTCTCTGGTCAACTGCCTCAGAGTGATCCCTCTCTGGTCAACTGCATGACAGTAATCTCTCTCTGACCAACTGCCTCAGAGTAATCCCTCTCTGACCAACTGCATGAAAGTGATCTCTCTCTGACCAACTACCTCAGAGTGATCCCTCTCTGACCAACTGCCTCACAGTGATCCCTCTCTGGTCAACTGCATCAATCGGATCCCTCTTTGGCCACCTGCGTCAAAGTGATCTCTTTCCGACCAACTGTTTTGGGTATTTAAGCTTTCATATTTATATCATGGCACATCATATACAAATTTGGAGATCATCGTCTAGTGGCCATATTTAGAACGGGCAGCCAAAAAAGCATCACTGGGTAACAACTATTGAAATGAAAATGGATTCTGGAGTATTTTTCTGGATATCTGCTTGCCTACATGTAGATGAAATAATCCTGTGTGGCTATAGAAGAGGTGAGTGGAAAGCTTTAAAAATAAAAGTCATGAGGGAATCCGATCCAACTGCTGGGGGGCAGGAGTCAGATACAAAGTCAGTTCATTATACAACCTAGAGCCGTGTTTCTCAACTCCAGTCCTCAAGGCGCCCCAACAGGTCATGTTTTCAGGACTTTTCTCAGATGAAACAGCTGTGGTAATTACTAAGGCAGTGAAACTGATCAAATCACCTGTGCAAAATATTGGAGAGCCTGAAAACATGACCTGCCGGGGCGCCTTGGAGACCGGAGTTGAGAAACACTGACCTCGAGTAGTGGTTCCCAACCATAATGAGACCAGAGATTAGTAAATGATTCACATATTATACTCATACAAAAAGAACAGAGGAATGCAGAATATGAATTGAAATGCTTGAAGCTCTAAGTGGGGGCTGGGTGTTACTGTGGAAGGATGGGGGTTGTGGAGTAGTTTAGGGTCTCTACAGCAGACTTGGCGGCCCTGTAGGGATGAGGCTTCTGAAGGGGGGAAGGGGGAAACTGTGGGGCATGGGGTTTCTAGAGGGAGTAACTGGTCTTTCCAGGAGGCTGGGGGTTTTGCAGTTGCAGTGTGGGAGACTGGATGGCACTGCAGGTGTTGGGGACACTTTGGAAAGTTGGGGACACTGTGGGACGCTGTTGGAATTTGGGGGCACTATAGTGAACTGGAGGCTCTGCAGCAGGTTGGGGACTCTGTACTGGGTTAGGGAGTACTGTAAAAGGTTGTGGGGCATTGTGGGGGCTGAGGGCTCTCAGCAGGACTGGAGGCCCTGTGTTCCACTATGGAAGGTTGGTGGACACTGTTGGAAGTTGGGAGCATTATGGTGCACTATATTGACTGGCAGGCACTGCGCTGGGTTGGGGATGATGTGGTAGGTGGAGGGCTCCCAATTGGACAAGGGGCACTATGGGAAGTTGGGGGCACTTCGGGATGCTTTTGGAAGTTGGGGGCACTTTGGTAGGCTATAAAGACTGGCAGGTACTGTTCTGGGTGGGGGACATTGTAGGAGGTTTAAGGGTGGGTGCTCACAGGTTGGAGACACTGTGGGACACTGCTGGAGGCTGGGGCACTATAGTGGGCTGGAGGCTTTGCAGCAGGTTGGGGACACTGTACTGGGTTGGGGATACTGTGGGAGGTTGGGGGAGGCATTGTGGGGCTGAGGGTTCTCAGGAGGACTAGGAGCATCGTGCTCCACTATGGCAGGTTGGGGGGCACTGTAGGACACTGTTGGAGTCTGGGGCACTATAGTGGGCTGGAGGCCCTGCGGCAGGCTGGGGGGGACTGTACTGGGTTGGAGGGTACTGTGAGAGGCTGACGAGCATTGTAGGGGCTGAGGGCTCTCAGGAGGACTGGGAGCACTGTGTTCCACTATGGGAGGTTGGTTGGCACTGTGGACACTGTTGGAGGCTGGGGCACTATAGTAGGCTGGAGGCTCTGCGACAGGCTGGGGGCACTGTACTGGGTTGGGGGGTACTGTGGGAGGCTGACGGGCATTGTAGAGGCTAAGGGCTCTCAGCAGGACTGCAGGTACTGTGTTCCACTATGGGAGGTTGGTGGACACTGTGAGACACTGTTGGAAGTTGGGGGCATTATGGGTTATAAATAAACTGGCAGGCACTGTGCTGGGTTCAGGGTATTGTGGTAGGTTGAGAAGTGAGGGCTCCCAGTTGGACAAGGGATGCTATGGGAGGTTGGGGGTACTTCGGGATGCTTTTGGAAGTTGGGGGTACTATGGTGGACTATAAAGACTGGCAGGTACTGTGCTGGGTGAGGGACACTGTGGGAGGTTTAAGGGTGGGTGCTGTCAGGTTGGGAGCACTGTGGGACGCTGCTGGAGGCTTTGCGGCGGGTTGGGGACACTGCACTGGGCTGGGGGTACTGTGGAAGGTTGGGAGGTATTGTGAGGTTGAGGGTTCTTAAGAGGACTAGAAGCATCGTGATCCACTATGGGAGGTTGGGGGGGGGGGGGGGGGTCACTGTAGGACACTTTTGGAGGTTGGGGCTTTATGGTGGGCTGGAGGCTCTGCGGCAGGCTGGGGACACTGTACTGGGTTGAGGGGTACTGTGGGAAGCTGACAGTCATTGTAGGGGCTCAGGGCTCTCAGCAGGACTGGAGGCAATGTGTTCCACAATGGGAGGTTGGTGGGTACTGTGGGACACTGTTGGAGGTTGGAGGCATTATGGTGGGCTATAAGACTGGCAGGTACTGTGCTGGGTTGGGGGTATTGTGGTAGGTTGAGGGGTGAAGACTCCCAGTTGGACAGGGGACACTATGGGAGGTTGGGGGCACTGTGGGACAATGTTGGAGGTTGGAAGCATTATGGTGGGCTATAAGACTGGCAGGCACTGCGCTGGGGTGGGGGTTATGTGGTAGGTTGAGGGGTGAAGACTCCCAGTTGGACAGGGGACACTATGGGAGATTAGGGGCACTGTCAATGTTGGAGGCTGGGCCACAATGGACTGGAGGAGCTAAAGCAGGTTGGGGGTGCTGCACTGGGTTGAGGGGTATTTCGGGAGGTTGCAGGGCATTGTAGGAGCTGAGGGCTCTCAGGAGGACTGGGAGAAATATGTTCCACTATGGGAGGTAGGTGGGCAATAGGTGAACTGGAAGGCACTGTTGGAGGTTAGAGGATCGGCAACTGGCTTTGGGGTCCAGGGGGTCGGGAAGCCCTGATGTAGAGAGTCCTATACGATATTCTAAGGTTCTTCTCTACCACCGGGTGTCATCACAGAGGACCTAAGGCATTTTTCACCAAGTACAGGTTTAGCGTTGTTTTGTGTATGAGTAACTCGTAAATTATGGGTAAGGGCTCATATATATGGGTGGCTGTGGCGTGGTTGAGCTACGGTTTTACTGCCCTCCCAACTGCCCGCCTGAACCAGGGCATAAAGCCTCTCTGGGCTCTACACATGCCATGGCCACGATGCTGTATTTCATTGCCACAGCAAAATTTAAACAGCATGTGGGGGGATATAACCACATGACCCATGCAATTCTACAGGGGCCACACCTCAACCCCCCCCCCCCCATACACACACACAACTGCATGCAATGCATGTGATCGAGGCGTGGTGGTGGTCTACAGGGTGAAATGTTTAGGCAGTAAGGAGAATCACACATTGGCAATACCATATTAATTTGATGAGGTATCATATACAAATTTAGAGATCGCCATCTAGTGGCCATCTGTAGAACAATCAGCAAATGAGCATCACTGCTTAACAACAACTGCGGAGATACTGTTGCTGGCCCAGGCTTTCGGGAGCCTTTTTTTTGGGGGTAGCTCCTAGTCTGCTTGTAGATGAAAGGTGGAAGAGATGAAGGTAATTACCTGAAGGGAAACATATTTAAGGAAAATCACATTTGGAGCCGTTGCTGCTACATTGACCTGAAGGTAATGTGTGACATTTCTACATGATGGTGATTCCACATTCACTTTATACAAATTTTAAGCACTCCCCCTAGTGGCCATCTCTAGATTTATGCAGTAAATTGATATAACGCCAAACCCTTTTTACCCTCATTCTTGGGTAGCGAAGAGCTAAAACCCCCCGCTAGCTTTTTTGCCATTTGTGTCCCATTATTTCCCTTCATTTCCTGTCCTCGAGACAAAACAGGAAGTTATCGGAGTCTCTCTATTAGACATGTGCAGAACGAAAAAAAAAAGGTATTTCGTTTCGTTCCGTTTCAATTATTTATTTACATAAATTCGTTTAGTTACATTTGTTTAATTCCTTAAATTCGTTTTCGGAATTTGGTGTATTCCTTTTTTCTAATCGATTCAGATTCCTTCGAATCAATTCCGAATAGTGTTCGAATGCGAAAAATTTTTCAAATTCGAAAAAGTTTTCTAAATCGAATAGTTTTCCAATCCACAAAGAGAATAAAATAAAATAGAAAATAAAGGAATAGAATAGAAAAAAAAATAATATTTTTTTTCTATTCTATTTCTTTATTTTTTTATATTCTATTTTATTATTTTGAATCGATTCGAAAAGTTTTCGCATCGATTTCGAATAGTTTTCGAATTGATTTTAAATAGTTTTCAAATTGATTTTAAATAGTTTTCAAATTGATTTTGAATAGTTATCCAATTCCCAAAGAGAATAAAAATAAAATAGAAAATAAATGAATAGAATAGAAAAAATAATAATACTTTTTTTTTCTATTCTATTCCTTTATTTTTTATTCTATTTTATTCTCTTTGAAAATGGGAAAACTATTAGAATTTGAAAAGTTTAGAATTTGAAAATGATTCCAATGCGTAAAGTTTTCGAATTTGAAAACGATTTGAATTAGAAAACAATTCAAAGACTTTTTTTTTTTTTTTGTTTTTTTGGATTTGTTTTAAATTTGGTACTATTCTAATTCCGAAATTCAGATACATCCGAAATTGGGAACAAAACAAACCACACATGTCTACTCTCTATAGTGAAGGAAATCCCCATTGGAAGAGTTCTTGTTCTGAGGACAGCTCACAATTGTGGATTTTTTTTTTCTTCACTCTCATTCCCTATGACAATATAACCAGGGCAAAGAGAAGAACTAAGGCTCCATTCACACCTGTAGGAAATCCGAAAATTTGAACATTTGAAAATCCTAAAATTCAAAAATCCAAAAATTCAAAAATCCAAAAATAAGAAAGAAAATCTGAAATTTCGAAAGAACGAAAATCCAAAAATAAGAATGAAAATTCGAAAATCCGAAATAATAACTAATAAACTAATAATAACAAACTATTAAATTATAGGTATTAGAATTTCCTTTCAAATTTGGCTGTTAGTGAACGTAACGAATACGAATTTATCCAAAGTCATGAATGCAGAATGTAAACCAATTGAACGTAATGAATTAATAATAATAAATAATAATAATAATAAAAAGTACATTCACTAAAAGCCAAATTTGAAAGGAAATTCCAATACCTATAATTTAATAGTTAGTTATTATTAGTTCGTTATTATTTCAGATTTTCTCATTTTCGGGTTTTCAAATTTTTGGATTTTTGTTCTTATTTTCAGATTTTCTTTCTTTTGAATTTTTTTGGGATTTACGCTCTTATTTTCGGATTTTCTAACTTTCGAATTTTTGAATCTTCGCATGTCCGAATTTTCGCTTTTTCGACTTTTCGAATTACCCAATTTCCAATTCTTCGAATTTCCCAATTTTCAAATTTCCATAATTTCAAATTTCAGAAAAAAAAATCGTTAAATGGGTTTTCGTTAATTCTAATATTTCTGAATTAACGAATTTGTTGAATTTTGTAGAAAAAAAAAAAAATTGGAACCAAACGGATTGCACATGCCTAGAATTTACTCGTCATGCCGTCACTTCCAGTTCACGACGTTTACCACATATGGAAACGGTATTCGCACCACACATGTGAGGAATCGCCGCGATCGTTAGAGTGAGAGCAATAATTCTGGCCCTAGACCTCCTGTGTAACTCAAAACATGCAACCTGTAGAATTTTTTTAAACGTCGCCTATGGAGATTTTTAAGGGTAAAAGTCTGTTGCCATTCCACGAGCGCGGGCGCAATTTTGCGCCCGCGGGCGCAATTTTGAAGCGTGACATGTTGGGTATCAATTTACTCGGCGTAACATTATCTTTCACAATATTATAAAAAATAAACAATTGGACTAACTTTACTGTTGTCTTATTTTTTTAATTAAAAAAAGTGTATTTTTCCCCAAAAAAAGTGCGCTTGTAAGACAGCCGTGCAAATTATATTCTCTAGTGTGTTGGCGCCGTTCTGCAATCGCGTGCAATTTTAAAGCGTGACATGTTTGGCATCTATTTACTCGGCATAACATCATCTTTCATATTTTCCCACAAAAATTGGGTTATATATTGTGTTGTTTTTTTTTTTATTATTATTATTCGTTAAAGTGCATTTTTTTCCCCAAAAAAATTGCGTTGGAAAAACCAGCTGCGCAAATGCCACGTGACATAAAAATTTGCAGTGAACACCATTTTATTCTCTAGGGCTTGGGAAAAAATATATATATAAATGTTTGGGGGTTCTAAGTAATTTTCTAGTAAGAAATACAGATTTTTACAAAGTGTCAGAAAAAAGCTGGAAAAATTAATTTAACTGGTTTTAAAGTCTAGAACCCTCATAAAAGGGGACAGGGACTCCCAGACTGAAGCTTGCTACAAAATAATATATGTGTATAATATGTAAAGTAAAAATGGAAATGCTGCTCATAGCAACTGGGATCTAGTATGCGGCAGGTGCAGTTTAATTAATAGGAAAAAAAATAAAAAGAAGTAGAAAATCATTGAAAAGAAAAATTCAGGAAGTGCTGCATGACTGACATCTATAATGAGCAAATCTTCCGATTCAAACCGGCGGATTGACTGGGAGAGGAAAAAAAATAAAAATGGATTTTCAAATTGATTCCGCCTGCCGACCGACTATAACACAATCATTATTTTTAATCCTGTTCACATCCACAATCTCGGAGAGACGCGGAATGCGCTTTTAGGGAGGACTGGGCAACATTTATCCCTCCATCTGTGCAGCCGCTACGTCATCGGCACAGGGAACCCGTTTCAGAGGACAGATTGCAGTCTGCCGAGTCAGATCGGAATTTGGGGGTGGAGATTTCTCAGGGCCAGGTCACACCAAAAAACACAAGCCAGATGCTTTTCTGCATGCGTGTTTTTGACACATTTTTGATGCACTCCAGTGCGTTTATGGTGAGTTTTTGATGCGTTCCAGTGCGTTCCCCCCCCTTTTTTTTTCGTAAAAATTGCCGACCACCCACCGTCGGCTCTCCTGCGCGAATCGTAGCTGTATGGCGGCTCACGCAGGTTAAGTTGCGGGCGTGCACGTGCCCGCTCGCACCCACTGCACGCTGCAGGAGCGCACGCGCGGGTCCGGAGTGTACTCGATGTCTGCCAGCGACCCGCGATCGACCTAGTATAGAGGCAGAACGGAGATCTGCCTATGTAAACAAGTGGATCCCTGTTCTGACAGGGGAGAATTCTGAGATCTACTGTTCCCGATCATCGGGAACAGCGATCTCTGTCATGTCCCTGGCAGCCCATCCCCCCTTACAGTTTGGACACACCCAGGGAACACAGGTAATCCCTTGATCGCCCCCTGGTGTTAACTCCTTCCCTGCCAGTGACATTTTTACACTAATCAGTGAATTTTTTATAACGCTGATCGCTGTATTGGTGTCGCTGGTCCCCAAAAAGCGTCATTTGGGGTCAGATTTGTCCACCGCAATGTTGCAGTCCCGCTAAAAAAATCACAGATCGTCATCATTACCAGTAAAAACAATAAAAATAAAAAAAAACAGAAGTCCCTAAATCTATTCCCTATTTTGTAAACGCGATAACTTTTGCGCAAATCAATCAATATACGCCTCTTGCGATTTTTTTTTCACCAAAAATATGTAGAAAAATGCATATCGGTCTAAACTGATGAATGCTTTTTTTTTTTGGATATGTGTTATAGCAGAAAGTTTTTTTTTTTTTTTTTCAAAATCATCTCTCTTTGTTTATAACACAAAAAATAAAAACCGCAGGGGAACTGACTAACTGCCATTGACATCACCGGTGACATTAACCTCTTCACAACCATGCTATAGTCAAATGACGGCACATTTCTATTGACGTCCTCCCGTGATCTCGCTTCCCACGCAGCCCCTACCAAGCACAAATCGGCAGTGATCTGTGATCGCTGTGTTCTTTGGGAACTGCTGACCACAGATCGGGGTAAACAGGCAATCACAGCGGCTCTTAACCACGTGGCCATCTGTGTCCAATCACAGCTGACCGCAGTGCAAACAGGATTTGCCAGTTATTTGCATTCCTCTCCTGACGCTGACGACACGCGTGGAGAGGAGAGACGGTAAGCGACAATCCACACAGAGGACATTCACACTGATTATCAGGGTATTGATCATCGGTGTTATGATTATCAGTGCAGCCCCAAAAGTGACTATCAGTGCTACCAATCAGTGTCCACCAGTGACACCTGTCAGTGCTGCCTATCGGTGGCTATCAATCAGTGCCCATCAGTGCCACCAATTAGACATGTGCACTGCCAATTGTTTGTTTTCGTTTCTTTTTTTTTCGCGTCATTTGTTATGATCGCAATTCATAAATTCGTTAATTCCTAAATTCGAAAATTCCTAAATTCGTAAATGAGAAAATGTGAAAATAAGAAAGAAAATCCGAAAATTCAAAAGAATAACTAACTAATAAAAACGAACTATTAAATTATAGGTATTGGAATTCCCTTTCAAATTTGGCTGTTAGTGAACATAATGAATACTAATTCATCTGAAGTTACAAATAATCCGAAATAACAAATGCCGCATCTAAACAAATCAAACAGAAAAAAAAAAAACAATAATAATAAAACGTTTTTATTATTATTATTTATTATTATTAATTCATTGCATTCCCTTCGTTTAGATGCGGAATTCATTATTTTGGATAATTTGGAACTTTGGGTAAATTCGTATTTGTTCTCTAACAGACAAATTTCAAAGGAATCCAATACCTAAAATTTAATAGTTAAGTTATTATTAAATTAAAAAATTGTTAAAAAACTAATTCGGAATGAAAAGAATTGCACATGTCTACCACCTATCAGTGCCAATCATTTCTGCCTATCAGTGTCCATCATTTCTGCCTATCAGTGCCCATCATTGCCACCTATCAGTGCCCATCAGTACAGCCTATTAGTGCCACCTATCAGTGCCCATCATTGCCACCTATCAGTGCCCATCAGTACAGCCTATCAGTGCAGCCTATTAGTGCCTCCTATCGGTGCAGCCTATCAGTGCCTCCTATCGGTGCAGCCTATCAGTGCCTCCTATCGGTGCAGCCTATCAGTGCCTCCTATCGGTGCAGCCTATCAGTGCCTCCTATCAGTGCAGCCTATCAGTGCCTCCTATCGGTGCAGCCTATCAGTGCCTCCTATCGGTGCAGCCTCATCAGCGCACATTTGTTTTGTTTGTTTAGCAAATTAGCGATTAAATGCCACCAAAAGAGAGCTCTCTTTGTCTCAAATAATGATACAATTTTAGTTTGGGTACAGTGTTGCATGACTGCACAATTGTTGTTCAAAGTGCGATAGCTCTAAAAGCTGAAAATTGGCCTGGGCAGGAAGGGGGTAAAAGTGCCCGTTAGGCAACTGGTTAATATAGTGATCATTGATAATACTGTGCACTGTCACTGTACTAATGACACTGGCTGGGAAGGAGTTTGCATCTGCCTAACAATGTGTAATGTGTGTGCCGTGTGCATGTTGAAGCTGTAGGTGCTTTAAGGTGCTGTTAAAGTTGAAGCAAATGTAAATGAACCCCAAAAGCACCACGTCCGGCATCATCCTAACCCAACGATAAACCAACAGTTAACCCAGAATGAATCCAGCAAGCCGATATTCCATGGGTGGCTTCCATCACGCAATGACTTTTTCTCCCCTGATGGTCCCTAATCTTTTCCCAATAAAAGCTGCAATCCTTATTGGTCTCCCGAGCCAGGCAGAGTATTGATAGGAGAAGACTCTTCCTCCTACACAGTGGGCCCGGAGTGGGCTATAAAGAAGCTTTCCAATAAATAACCAGACAGTTACCGTGAGAGGCCTCTATTACAAAGATACATCTCGGGAACATAGAAGACATCTCCAAGAAGACCGGAACAACCTTAAAGAGGAACGCCGATGTGAAAACGTCCATTTGTCCCATATGTTACCAAGATTGTTTTACGGGAATTCTGGAAGGCTCCAACCACTGATGCCTAGTCTGTGAGCCCCAAAATTATCAGGACTTTGATGGAGGAAGAGAGCAACTAGGAGTACAGCAAAGGGGAGTATCAGTGGGTGGGGGTGGGGGAGCCCCTAACAAGAGAGCTTGTCACTTTTCCCTGAGCATGCAACAGTTAATCTACACGATACAAATGTTATGTTGACATTCAGAGAGTAAAATAAATATTTGATCCCCCAAGCAGAACATGACTTATTGGTTGGTGGAGAAACCCTTGTTGGGAAGCACAGAGGTCAGACGTTTCTTGTAGTCGGTGACCAGGTTTGCACACATCTCAGGAGGGATTTTGGTCCACTCTTCTTTACCGATCTTCTCTAAATCTTTTAGGTTTCTTTGCTGTCGCTTGGCAACTCAAAGTTTCAGCTCCCTCCACACATTTTCTATAGGATTAAGGTCTGGAGACCTTAACTAGGTTTTGGGTCATTGTCATGCTGGAAGACCCATCCACGACCCATCTTCAGTGTTCAGGCTGAGGAAATTAGGTTCTCATCCAAGATTCTTCAATACATGGGCCCCGTCCATTGGACCCTCAATGCGGCAAAGTCGGCCTGTACCTTTAGCAGAGAAACGGCCCCAAAGTATAATGTTTCCACCTCCGTGTTTGACTGTAGGGATGGTTTTCTTAGGGTCATAGTCAACATTAACTTGACTAACCTTGTTTGGAGGAAGAAAAATGCTGATTATGACCCCAAGAACACCATCCCTACAGTCAAGCATGGAGGTGGAAACATTATACTTTGGGGCTGTTTCTCTGCTAAAGGTACAGGCCGACTTTGCCGCATTGAGGGGCCAATAGATGGGGCCCATGTATTGTAAAATCTTGGATGAGAACCTTCTTCCCTCATCCAGAACACTGAAGATGGGTCATGGATGGGTCTTCCAGAATGACAATGACCCAAAACATAGTCAAGGTCTCCAGACCTTAATCCTATGCCAATGCAACAAATGAGTGGCTCAAGAAGACACACGTTAAGGTCACGGAGTGGCCTAGCCAGTCTGCAGACCTTAACCACTTAACAACCGCCCTATAGCCGAATGACGGCTACAGGGCAGTTTTTTAACTCTGGGAGGCCGTCATATGACGTCCTACCAGAATTCCGCTCTCGCGCGCCCCCTGGGGCGCGCACTCGAGAGCATCCGTGACCGCCGGGTCCATAGGACCCGGCGCATCACGGATCGCGGTAAACGGGCGCTCATATCGGCCGTTTACCACGTGATCACTCCGTCAAATGATGTTATGACGCCGGTTCCTCCCCCCCCCTCTCTGTACCGTTCGGAACAGCGGAGGGGGAAGAGATCGGTGTCAGCAGCGATGTGGGCTGCATCTGCAGTGCCCACATCGTTGCTCACCGAAAATTAACCCCTGCCAATACTCTGCAATACCCTGCCATTACTCTGCATTACTCTGCAATACCCTGCAACACTCTGCATTACTCTGCAATACTCTGCAATACTCTGCATTACTCTGCAATACTCTGCATTACTCTGCAATACTCTGCAATACTCTGCAATATTCTGCATTACCCTGCAACACTCTGCAATACCCTGCCACACTCTGCCATACCCTGCAACACTCTGCATTACTCTGCAACACTCTGCAATACTCTGCATTACTCTGCATTACTCTGCAATACCCTGCAATACTCTGCAATACCCTGCAACACTCTGCAACACTCTGCAATACCCTGCAACACTCTGCAATACCCTGCAATGCTCTGCAACACCCGCCAATACCCTGCAACACTCTGCAATGCTCTGCAACACTCTGCAATTCTCTGCAACACCCAACAATACCCTGCAACACTCTGCAATGCTCTGCAACACCCGCCAATACCGTGCAACACTCTGCAATGCTCTGCAACACCCTCCAATATCCTGCAATGCTCTGCAACACAATACTCTGCAATGCCATACTCTGAGATACCCAGCCATAGTCGGTGATACCCTGCAATACCCAGCCATAGACACCCCCCCCCCCACCCCCCGCCGCCCTCCGGTGCTTCTACCGACTCGCCAATACGATCAAATCCAGAATCTTTTTTTTTTTTTCAGGCTTCCCAGCTTAGAGATGAGATGCGGGGTCTTATTGACCCCATATCTCACTGTAAAGAGGACCTGTCATGGCATATTCCTATTACAAGGGATGTTTACATTCCTTGTAATAGGAATAAAAGTGATCAAAAAATTTATTTTTGGGAAAAAAAATGTCAAACTAAAATAAATAAAGTAAAATGAACAATAAAATTGATTTTTTTTTTAAAGCGCCCCTGTCCCCATGTGCTCGCATGCAGAAGCGAACGCATACGTAAGTCCCGCCCACATATGAAAACGGTGTTCAAACCACACATGTGAGGTATTGCTGCGAACGTTAGAGCGAGAGCAATAATTCTAGCCCTAGACCTCCTCTATAACTCAAAACATATAACCAGTAAAAAAAAATTTAATCGTTGCCTATGGGGATTTTTAAGTAGCGACGTTTGGCGCCATTCCACAAGTGTGTGCAATTTTGAAGAGTGACATGTTAGGTATCTATTTACTCAGCATAACTTCATCTTTCACATTGGGCTAACTTTACTGTGTTTTTTTTTTGCAACGACCACCATTGTATTCTCCAGGGTGTTTGCTAAAAAAACATATATAATGTTTTAGGATTCTATGTAATTTTCTAGCAAATAAATGATGATTTTTACATGTAGGAGAGAAATGTCAGAATTGTCCTGGGGGCTCCAGAACGCCTGATGGCGCTCCCTGCATGTTGGGCCTCTGTATGTGGCCACGCTGTGTAAAAGTCTCACACATGTGGTATCGCCGTACTCGGGAGTAATAGCAGAATGTGTTTTGGGGTGTAATTTGTGGTATGCATATGCTGTGTGTGAGAAATAAACTGATAATATGACAATTTTGTGAAAAAAAAAAAAAAAGTAAAAAAAATCTTGATTTTGCAAAGAATTGTGGGAAAAAATGACAACTTCAAAAAAACTCATCATGCCTCTTACTAAATACCTTGGAATGTCTTCTTTCCAAAAAGGGGTCATTTGGGGGGTCTTTGTACTTTTCTTGCATGTTAGGGTCTCAAGAATTGAAATAGGCCGTCAGTACTTCAGGTGTGATCAATTTTCAGATATTGGCACCATAGCTTGTGGACTCTATAACTTTCACAAAAACCAAATAACCAAAAACCAATTTGTACTTATTTTTACCAAAGATATGTAGTAGTATAAATTTTGGCCAAAATTTATGAAGAAAAAATTACTAATCTGCTAAATTTTATAACAGAAACAAAGAAAAATTCATTTTTTTACCGAATTTTCTGTATTTTTTCTTTTATAGCACAAAAAATAAAAAACCGAGCGGTGATTAAATACCACCAAAAGAAAGCTCCATTTGTGTGAAAAAAAGGACAAAAATTTCATATAGGTCCAGTGTTGCATGACTGAGTAATTGTCATTCAAAATGTGAGAGCACCGAAAGCTGAAAATTGGTCTGGTTATTAAGGGTGTTTAAGTGCCCAGTGGTCAAGTGGTTAATCATAGCTAGCGTCAAAGTACCGACGTGCAGGTATGGCGATTTGTGTGGTTAAAGTGATGCAACACCCGCTTAAAGTGTATCTGTAACTTCTTATTTTAGATTAGATTTTAGAGTAGGAAATGGTCTTTTTTTTTGCTGTCTGTGACCCTTTGAGGAAATTTCCCTTTACTTCAGGCTTTACCCACTTCTGTCCCCTAGATTATATGATGTCCTGGACTTGAAGTGGAGATATCTGGATGATTGGTGCAGCTCCAGTGATACCTTGGTTTGCGAGTAAGGCGGTAAACAAGTGTTTCACAAGACGAGCTATATTTAAAAAAAAATCCTGACTTGATTTGCAAGCGATGTCTCGCAAGACGAGCAGGACTCAAGCCGCTGATGTATGTATTACCGTATGTGGCCAGAGGTCAGGGGGCGCTGGTGGCTCCTAGCACTGCCTGGAGAACTCGGAGACGCTCGCAGACACTCCCAGCTGGGTGGGGCAGGCGAAACGTGCGTCAAAACACCCGAAAGTGTCAACAGTTCCTGAGTGTCTCAGAGCGTCACCAGCGTCCCCTGCACCTCTGGCCACATACAGTACTGCATACACCAGCGTCCCCCGCACCTCTGGCCACATGCAGCACTGCATACACCAGCGCCCCCCGCACCTCTGGCCACATACAGTACTTCTTACACAAGTGCCCCCACACCTCTGGCCACATACAATACTGCATACACCAGCGCCCCCGCACCTCTGGCCACATACAGTACTGCATACACCAGCGCCCCCCCACCTCTGGCCACATACAATACTGCATACACCAGCGCCCCCGCACCTCTGGCCACATACAGTACTGCATACACCAGCACCCCCGCACCTCCGGCCACATGCAGTACTGCATACACCAGTGCCCCCCGCACCTCTGGCCACATACAGTACTGCATACACCAGCACCCCCGCACCTCCGGCCACATACAACACTGCTTTCACCAGCGCCCCCGCACCTATGGCCACATACAATGATGCATACAACCAGTGCCCCCGCACCTCCGGCCATATACAGTACTGCATACACCAGCAATGGTCGTGGAACGAATAATCTGAGTTTTCATTATTTCTTATGAGGAAACTCGCTTTGATATACGAGTGCTTTGGATTACAAGCATGCTTCTGGAACGAATTATCGCAATCCAAGGTATTACTGTACAAGCAGCATCCGCATATCTTTCTTTCCAGACGGCGATTCCCTCTTATGCATAGGTGTGCACAGCCTATTGCATTGGGGCAGTGATGGTGAACCTTGGCACCCCAGATGTTTTGGAACTACATTTCCCATAATGCTCTACTACACTGCAGAGTGCATGAGAATCATGGGAAAAGTAGCTTGAAAGCATCTGGGGTGCCAAGGTTCACCATCACTACATTAGGATATGCACCCCAAAGGTCAAACACCCATACATGTGGGTGTGTCTATATATATATATATATATATATATATATATATATATATATATATACACATATATATATGGCCCTGGCACATTGATTTTCCTGCTGGCACAGTGAGAGAACTGTGTAACCAGACCAGCAGAGCCGGTGCTACACAGAGCAATAATGCTATTGCGCTCTAGGTGATTAGGGCGTGCCCGGGCACAACCGGAAAACCCTGTGCACACTCCTATGCTCTCATGTAAAAACCACCCTAGTGGCCCCTCCCACCACCCATACTGACATATTTTTATTTATTTTTTACCTGGAAAGCAGAGATCAATTTTTTTTTAATCTCATGCTTTCTTATAGACCACAAATGCCCCCCATAAAGAGGACCTGTCATCATGCCTTATTTCTATCACAAGGGATATTTACATTTTTTGTGATAGGAATAAAAGTGATAAAAAAAAACAAACGAAAGGAACAGTGTAAAAAGAAAAAAATATATATATATTATTATTTTTTTTTTAAAGCACCCCCTGTCCTCATGTCTCCTACACAGAAGCGAACGCAAACGTAGGTTGCTCCTGCATATATAAACGGTGTTCGCACCACCCATGTGAGGTATTGGTGCGAACGTTATAGCAAGAACAACAATTCTAGTGCCAGACCTCCTCTGTATCTCTAATGCCACATGCACACAATCGGACTATTCGATCTTGTGTGGGCTCCACCGGACTTTTTCTTCCCAAAAGTCCGGCGGACTTAGAAAATAAGACTTGCTTCAAAATTGTCAGCCGGACTCGGCTTTTAGCGGACAATCCGGTCGTCTTTGTGCTAGTCCGGCGGACTAAAACCGACGCTAGGGCAGCTATTGGCTACTGGCTATGAACTTCCTTATTCTACGCCATCGCGTTCGAATCCGCTGGACTTTTGGAGTGATCGAGTCCGTTCGCTTGAAAGTCCAGCGGACCTCAGCTGCAAAGTCCGTCGGATTGTCTGCATAATGCCGCGTACACACGACCGGACTTTTTGACGGACTAGGTCCGACGGTCTTCCCAATGGACTTTCGGTGGAGGTCCGACGGACTTTCCGAATGAACGGACTTGGTCACACACGACCGGACTAAGTCCATTCGAAAGTCCGTTTGTTTTGAATGTGATGACGTAAACGGGATTAAACAAGGAAGTTCAATAGCCAGTAGCCAATAGCTGGCCTTGCGTCGTATTTGGTCCGACTAGCACACAGACGAACGGTTTTCACGATTTTTAGTCCGTTGGACTTGAGTCCGTCGGATAGATTTGAAACATGTTCTATTTCTAGGTCCGTCTGACTTGGGGGAAAAAAAAGTATGCTGGGGCCCACACACCATCGAATTGTCCGATGGATTCCGGTCCGCCGGAAAATTCTGATCGTAATGCCCCGTAAACGCGATCGGACTTTCCGACAACAAAACCGTGGATTTTTGTTTGAAGGATGTTGGCTCCAACTTGTCTTGCATACACTCGGTCACACAAATGTTGGCCAACAATTACAGACTTAGCCCTTGTACACACGGTCGGACATTCCGACAACAAAATCTGTCTGATTTTGTCCGAAACTGGTGTTGCATACACACGGTCGGACAAAGTCCGATCGTACGTAACGTGATGACGTTATTTCGTTATTACGGGACTACGTTCAGGCTAGTAGCCAATAGTTTTGATCTAGGAATTTGATCTGAGCATGCGTGGCACTTTGTCCGATCGGAATTCTCTACACACAATAGGACAAAGTCCGATCGGATCATGTTGTCGGAAAGTTTTATAGTCCAGCTCTAAAACGTTGTCGGTCGGATATTCCGACGGAAACAGTCCGATGGAGCCCACACACGGTCGGATTATCCGACAACACGGTCCGATCGGACATTTTCCGTCGGAATGTCCAACCGTGTGTACAAGGGCTTAGTGCCGTACAAGACATACGTGATATCTCCATTACGAACGCTAGTTTTGCAAGACCGAGCGCTTCCGGCTCGTCCTCGAATTCCAAACATGAGCGGACTTTAGTGCGACCGACTTGTGCACACATGATCGGAAAGTACCGACAACAAAAATGTGTTGGTGTAAAATTTGAGAACATGCTAGCCAACATTTGTTGGCGGAAAGTCCGACGACAAATGTCCGATGGAACGTACACACACGGTCGGACTTACCGCCAACAAGCTCACGTCCAACATTTCCCGTCGGAAAATCCGATCGTGTGCACGCGGCATAAGGTTGTATTTGCAAACTTGCTTGATTTCCCCCCGGATACACAAGGTGGTATAAAGCGTTAAGTTCTGACAACTGCGCTGATCTCTGAGGTCACCTACATGCGTGTGTCACGTTCTTAGAACATGCGGGCTGAAGGCACATCCTTGCCATCTCTAGGATGTGACAAAGCTTGACGAAAAAAAAGAGAGAGGGGTTCATTATCCACCCGGAGTGAAGAATTGGTGAATAACATCTGTACGTTAAACACGTCAATCTGGTCCTTGGATTTTTGCACTAGACTCTGCCGCGGAGATCCGCAGAACATTGAAGTGTTCCAATTATATCCACGTTGTTCGTCTCTGTGTTTCATTCTTACAAGGAGAATAGAGCTGGGAAAGGATTTATGTTTCCTATGTCTTGAGTCACACAAGTCCTGTGGGGTTTGATGATGCCGGGGACAATGTGGCATGTCACAGAGGACTAGTTAAGCGATGCCCTCTATAAAGATGTCTAGAAGTACAACTGAAAACAGACGCTAATGGTTTGCTGCCATTACAAGTTTGCAGAATGCTTTCCCGTGTTGTTGGAGTCGGTTCAGCTGCCCAGACTGAAGCAGGCAATGAAGTGCGCGCCAGATGGTGCTTGGTACCGGAGCGTTTATCCAAAATGTATCCAGGCACCGCAGCCGCCTGCTTCGGGGGTTGTGGTCAGATAAGCACACCATTGCATGTTTGGTGGACGTTAACCACTTGAGATCCGCGCTATAGTAAAAAGACGTCTACAGCGCGGATCTCAATTTCCGGGACTACGTCTATTGACGTCGTCCCCTTTAAGAGTTCCCCGCGCGCTCCCGGGAGCGCGCATCGGGGAAAATCTGTGTTGGCCGTGTCCGCTGGACACAGCCAATCACAGATCGCTGTAAACGGCCAATCACAGCGGCCGTTTACAGCGCGATCGCCTCCTCCAATGGGTGATGATCTCAAATGTAAACAAATGAGATCATCACCCATTGCCGAACGTGTCTCCTCACACAGCGATAGCGTGTGAGGAGACCGAAGGTTTTTGTGAGTGTGTGAAGTGACAGTAAACTTATAAAAACCCGACCTGTGCCCAGATCTACCCTGCCAGTGCCCAGATCTACCCTGCCAGTGCCCAGATCTACCCTGCCAGTGCCCACCTGTGGCCACCTGTGCCCACCTGTGCCCACCTGTGCCCACCTGTGCACCGCCAGTGCCCACCTGTACACCGCCAGTGCTCCATCTGTGCACCACCAGTGCCCGCCAGTGCCCGCCAGTGCCAGCCAGTGCCAATCGGTGCCCATCTGTACCAATCGGTGCCCATCTGTGCCTCAGCAGTGCCCATCTGTGCCGCCTAAGCAGTGCCCATCTGTGCCGCCTCAGCAGTGCCCATCTGTGCCGCCTAAGCAGTGCCCATCTGTGCCGCCTAAGCAGTGCCCATCTGTGCCCATCTGCTGCCTTATCAGTGCACATCCGTGCAATAAATCAGTGCACATCTGTGCCGACCTATCAGTGCCCATCTGCCGACTCAGCAGTGCCCATCTGTGCCGACTCAGCAGTGCCCATCTCTGCCGCCTCAGCAGTGCCCATCTGCCGCCTCAGCAGTGCCCATCTGCCGCCTCAGCAGTGCCCATCTGCCACCTCAGCAGTGCACATCCGTGCAATAAATCAGTGCACATCCGTGCAATAAATCAGTGCACATCTGTGCCGACCCATCAGTGCCCATCTGCCGCCTCAGCAGTGCCCATCTGTGCCGCCTCAGCAGTGCCCATCTGTGCCGCCTCAGCAGTGCCCATCTGCCGCCTCAGCAGTGCCCATCTGCCGCCTCATCAGTGCACATCCGTGCAACAAATCTGCACATCTGTGCAATAAATCAGGCCTCTGTATGTGGTCAGGCTGTGTAAAAGTCTCACACATGTGGTATCGTTATACTCAGGAGGAGTAGCAGAATGTATTTTGGGGTGTTATTTGTGGTATGCACATTCCGTGTGGGAGAAATAAGCTATTACAATGAAAATTTTGTGAAAAAAATAAATAAATAAATCGTAATTTTGCAAAGAATTATGGGAAAAAATGACAACTTAAAATAACTAACCATGCCTCTTACTAAATACATTGGAATGTCTACTTTCCAAAAAGGGGTCATTTGGGGGGCATTTGTACTTTCCTGGCTTGTTAGGGTCTCAAGAATGGAGATAGGCCTTAGTACATCAGATGTGATCTTTTTTTGCAAATCTTTATGATTTGCACCATAGCTTGTAGACTCTATAAATTTCACACAGATCATATAATATGCAAAAGTTTGGGTTATTTTTACCAAAGATGTGTAGTAGTATAAATTGTGGCCAAAATTTATGAAGAAAAATTGCTAATTTGCTAAATTTTGTCACAGAAACGAAGAAAAATTCATTTTTTTTCAAAATTTTCGGTCTTTTTTCATTTATAGCGCAGAAAATAAAAAACCGAGAGGTGATCAAATACCACCAAAAGAAAGCTCTATTGGTATGAAGAAAAGGACAAAAAAATCATTTGGTTACAGTGTTGCATGACTGAGTAATTGTCATTCAAAATGTGAGAGCACTGAAAGCTGAAAATTGGTCTGGGACTGAGGGGGGTTTAAGTGCCCAGTAAGCAAGTGGTTAAGGTCCGCCGCTTTTGGATGAGGGTTCACTCATTTATGTTTTCAGTCACGATGGTTAACATAGTCAGCAGTGGCGGCTGGTGCTCAAAACTTTTAGGGGGGGTGCAAAACATTTTTGGAAAAAAAAAATCATCAATTGCAGCCACTGTGCCATCAAATGCTGCCACTGTGTCCTCAAATGTTGCCACTGTGCCATCAATTGCAGCCACTGTGCCATCAAACACTGCCAGTGTGCCCATCATATGCTGCCATTGTGCCCAAACGCTACCACTGTGCCATCAAATGCTGCCACTGTGCCCATCAAACACAGCCACGGTGCCCTCAAACGCTGCCACTGTGCTATCAATTGCAGCCACTGTTCCATCAAACACTGCCCGTGTGCCCATCATATGCTGCCAGTGTGCCCATCATATGCTGCCAGTTTGCCAATCATATGCTGCTAGTGCGCCCATCAAATGCTGCCAGTGTGCCCATCATATGCTGCCAGTGTGCCCATCAAATGCTGCCAGTCTGGCCATCATATGCTGCCAGTGTGCCCATCAAACGCAGCCACTGTGCCCATCAAACGCTGCCACTGTGCCATCAATTGCAGCCACTGTGCCATCAAACACTGCCAGTGTGCCCATCATATGCTGCCAGTGTGCCCATCAAATGCCTGCCAGTGTGCCCATCATATGCTGCCAGTGTGCCCATCATATGCTGCCAGTGTGCCCATCATATGCTGCCAGTGTGCCCATCAAATGCTGCCAGTCTGGCCATCATATGCTGCCAGTGTGCCCATCAAACGCAGCCACTGTGCCCATCAAACGCTGCCACTGTACCATCAATTGCAGCCACTGTGCCATCAAATGCTGCCAGTGTGCCCATCATATGCTGCCAGTCTGGCCATCATATGCTGCCAGTGTGCCCATCAAACGCAGCCACTGTGCCATCAATTGCAGCCACTGTGCCATCAAATGCTGCCAGTGTGCCCATCATATGCTGCCAGTGTGCCCATCAAATGCTGCCAGTCAGTGTGCCCATCATATGCTGCCAGTCTGCCCATCATATGCTGCCAGTGTACCCATCATATCCTGCAAGTTTGCCCATCAAATTCTGACAGTGTGCCCACCAAATGCTGCCATTGTGCCTCCCGGGACACCCCGCTAACACCCCGGATGGATCACGGCACACACCGCTGACACACCCCCCCGCGCGTGCGGATGGATCGGCGCTTACCTTGTCCTCTTCTCCGGCATCTCTTCTCTTCTCCTCTCGCTTCCTCTGTCCCACTTCCGCCAAAGCGCTGAGCATCCAATAGGGACGCCTGGCGCTTTGACCAATCAGGAAACAGGTCTCACTGACCTGCCTCCTGACTGATGGGGAGGCAATGCGGTGTTAAATTAGCGAATATTCATTCACTATGGTCACACAATTGGGTGGGATCAGGGCGCACTCTCTGCGCCCCAAGCCCACCCTTTTTTGAATCCTATTAGAGCCTCTGGCTTAGTCAGGTGCTTCAAAAGAGACACCCCCTCCTGCCCCCGCCATAGGAGTCAATGCGTCCGGCATCCTAAAAGGGTCCGGGAGCATGGATAGGGAGGCGGAAACAGGATTAGGGGGCTGCGGCGCCTGTGCACCCACAATGCACGGGTCGCCACTGATTGTTAAAGATGCAAGCATAGCCTTACTAAATGTAGCAAGGTCCTGGAACCCCTGAAGTCCAATGGTGACCTCCAGAGTTAGGGACAGCTGACATCCTTCTGTATAGAGTGGGTTACAAGGCATGGTGGGTGTAATGCAAGGTAGATTCATGGGCACCAGACATCTCTTGAATGCAAAGAGAATTATTTTGTCATAAACAGAACTGTGGGAGAGAGGGTTAGGGCCAAGACACCCTTAAGTAGTTGCAATGTTAATTGGCAGACTCCGAGACTTTTATAACTTTTATAGGCAGACAGCTATGTAGGAAAAGGCATCAGCAAGACACCACATCTGCATGAGTAGAATCACTGTCTCCTATGGCAACAGTCTTATAACAGTTTCTAGCACAAGTTGTAATGCATTTCTTTACTTCCTCTACAATCACCTCTTGTAGATCTTCACACAACTGAGCTCCCAGTCTTTTAATAGACTTCACTGCCACTGGATCCCCTGAGCTCTTCCAACCTTCTCACTCGGTATCTTCCTCAAACGTCACCCCCGCCTCTCTGCTGGGTCCCTAGCTTGGCATTCACAGATACTCCTCAAGCGTTACCCCACTGGCCTGCTCGGTCCCTGGGTTGGCACACAAGGCTGCTCTGCAAGCGTCACCTCCGCTGGCTGGCTCCCTGGCTTGACACCTGCTGAAGTTTTCCGATTCTTCACCCTCCCCTGATGGTGAGAATAATCCTCCGGTACTTGCTTCAGCTACTCACCGTGGTCACTGGTAACAAGGTGGTTGGTCCCGTAGTGGCGACAGCTTCCCCTCTACCTCCGACAATGACAGGTTCTCCGGCTGGCAGAACCGTCACTTATGGTTGTACTGCAAGCCGCAGTCCCAACCCTTGCTTCTGGATAGGCCCTCAGACAGCCTGATGTCCCGGGATAGGACTAAGGCTCTGGCCTAGCAGCCCGGGGCAGCACAGCATACGTCCACCCAGACAGCCGTTCAGATGGCACAACACAACGATCACCTGACCCCACCCAAATAAATAAGCTCTCCCAGCAGGCCAAGGAAGTCAAGTAAAAACCCTGCCCATTGGCTGAGATACCCCATCTATTCCTAATTCTTGCAATGCCCTTGTCTTATCTAATGTCACCAGATACCCGGTCATCTAGTGACAGAAGAGAGAAGTGCAGCAATTCCAGAATTAGGGCAAAGTCAGTTGACCTCCTGACAATTAGCCAAGGCAACGATAACTTGGCAAATAAATTTAGGAGCGACCCTCCCTAAGCATCTGGGTGCTACATAAATAAGCCTGTTGAAAATGTTCCACGACATTCCCAGACCTTAATTGACTTCATGTTTCTAGCGGCAAAAATTGCTATAGCCACAGCTTGGAAAAGCCCTGTTGTAGACATTGCATTAATGAAAAAGAAACTTACGTGGATCACGTTGAACGAAAAAAAAAATCGTGAGCGTCCTATGAGACAAACAATCCACTTTTGATAAAATATAGTCTCCTTGGTTAGCCTACCTGCAGGTCCTGAATTAACGTGGCTGATATTGTATAGAGCAACCTTTTCAACACAGAGGAACCCTTGAAATAGTTCTCCGGTCTCGGGGAACCCCTTCTAACAATTAGAAATCTACAACTCATGATACATTAGTGTGATGGTCAGTGGGAAGAATGGTCCTTACACTTGTGGTCATTGGGAAGAATTGCCTCCTTAAAGCGGAGGTCCACCCTAAAGTGGACCTTCCACTCATTGGAACCCTCCCCCCCTCCGGCGCCACAATTGGCACCTTTCAGGGGGGAGGGGGTTGCAGATACCTGTACAGTACAGGTATCTGCACCCACTTCCGGGATAGCTCTCTGCGGAAAGGGGCATAGATTATGCCATTTTCCGAAAGTCCCCCGCTGCCTGCTGGGAAACACACAGATCCCAGAGGCAGCGGGTCCATCCTTATTGCGCAGCGCGACTCGTGCATGCGCAGTAGGGAACCGGGAAATGAAGCCGAAAGGCTCCACTTCCTGATTCCCATACCCAAGATGGCGGCGGCAGCACCCGAGAGACAATCGAGAGATCGGCTTCGGGTGCCGACATCGCGGGCACGCTGGACAGGTAAGTGTCACTATTTTAAAAGTCAGCAGCTGCAGTATTTGTAGCTGCTGGCTTTTAAAAAAAAAAAAAAAAACGCGGACTCCCGGCGGACTCCCGCTTTAAAGATAGCTAAAACAATCAATGGTGTGAGTGGGAACTTATCCGAGAGGCCGAAATGGCCCAATGCTGAAAGAACCCCTAGCAACCTCTGGAGGAACCCTAGGGTTCCACGGAATCCTGGTTGAGAATCACTGGTATAGAGGATCCTGGGACAGAAGCACTTCTTTCTTTATTCTTTTTCCTATCCTTACCTTTTCTATTGTTCTTTTGACGCTTTCCAGTCTTGGCTCCATGCTCTAGCAGGTCTCCTGTCCCTTTCTTAACAGAGCTGCTCATGTTTACAGTTGGGGGGTTTGAGTTCCTTTTGTGGCATTGTTTATTGTATGATAACGGGAAACACTCATACTCGCTGGATTAACATAGCTCCCAACTGTCCCTGGTTTCGAGGGACTGTTCCTGATTTGGAGCAATGTCCCTCAGTCCCTCTTTCCTCCACATTTGTCCTTCATTTTGGTCTGATCTATATAGCTATAGCACTGATCCTCCTCCCGGCCAATCAAGAAGCGGGTCCCGTCACCCGATTGGCTGAAAGGATAGATCCTATTGGAGAGCTAGGGCCTAGGAGGAGGAGCAAAGCCGCCGTGATGGAGGAGAAGACAGAGCAGGAGCCGAGGAGCAGAGGAGCCACTTCCCACAGCCTGCCGCCCACCACCTGACACCTAGATGGGGTAGGTGCCGGACTGACTGGCAGACGGCCTGCCAGTGGGCGAGTGGGTGGGGGAATTTGGGGGTAAGTACTGCCGGCCATCCGGATGGGGGGGTGTGTGTTGTTCGCCACCTACCCCCCCAAAAAAAAACACCAGCTGCCACTGTTTACCTGTAGGTACTGTAAATATCTCCTAAACTTGCACCGTTTAGGAGATATTTACTATAAAACGCTGCCGCCGACTTCATCGGCGCATGCGCATTGAAGGAACGGCCTGCTCGTGCCCTCTCTTCAGGGCTCGTGCTGTGCCCGGCAGCACCTGCACGCATGCGCAGGAGTGACGCGATGGCCGCGACTGCCCGCGAACCCGGAAGTAACTCTGGAAAACATGACGGCCGTGCGTGTGGTGTGCCGGAGCCGATCCAGGGCATCGTTCTAAGGTAAGTATTTCATAATGAGCTAGTATGCGATGCATACTAGCTCATTATGCCTTTGTCTTGCAGTTTTTTTTTTAAGATTTACAAACTCTTTAAGAGTTCCCTTCACTAGAACTAAGGGGCCAAGCACAACCCCTAAAAAACAACCCCCACATCATAATGCCCCCCCTCCACCAACTGATTTGGACCAGTGCACAAAACAAGGTCCATAAAGAAATGGATGAGCGAGTTTGGGGTGGAGGAACATGACTGGCCTGACCTCAACCCGATAGAACGCCTACCATCAGCATACCAAAAAATTTTGGACAATTTCATGCTCCCAACTTTGTGGGAATAGTTTGGGAAATTGCACATTCCTGTTCCAACATGAGTGCACACCAGTGCACAAAGCAAGGCCCATAAAGACATGGATGAGGGAGTTTGGGGTGGAGGCAGGGCAGGGACAAGGGGTGGCTGCCCCTGGTGCAATGGTTTATTGCAGGGGTAGGGGGCACCCTAACCCTAAGGGAAAGGGGGGCGCAGTTTGGCATCTTTGGTCCATAAAGACTTGGATGAGCGAGTTTGGGGTGGAGGAACTTACCTTTGGGATAAATTAGAGCAGAAAACCGCGAGCCAGGCCTTCTTGCCCAACATCAGTGCCTGACCTCACAAATGCTCTTCTGGAAGAATGGTCAAACATTCCCATAGACACAAAGTAAGGTCCATAAAGACTTGGATGAGGGAGTTTGGGGTGGAGGAACTTGACTGGCCTGCACAGACAGACTTTGACAGACTCTGAGATTTCTATAGGCAGACAGCCATGTAGGAAAAGGCATCAGCAAGACACCACATCTGCATGAGTAAGATCGCTGTCTCCTATGCAGGGGCGGACTGACAACTCATGGGGCCCTGGGCAATAGGAGATTATGGGGCCCCCAGGCAATCAGAGATTATGGGGCACACACACACAGTATACAATCAAACAGTATACACAGACATGTTTCTATTGGCTGAGAAGGTACTGGAGAGGTGGGGCAGCTATAATCTCAGGATTTTTAGACCAAAAGGATGTCGGTAAGGGACATTTCAGAGACAGATGTAAAAAAAAAAAAAATTTTTTACATACTGTCCCTGGTTTACTGAGGCTGGCAACCCTGATGGGGCCCCCTAGTGGCATGGGGCCCTCGGGCAGTGCCCGAGTGCCCCAATGGTCAGTCCGCCCCTGCTCCTATGGCAACAGTCTTATAACAGTTTCTAACACAAGTTGTAAAGAACTTCTTTACTTCCTCTACAATCACCTCTTCACTCAACTGAGCTGTGTTGAGGGTGTCCTGACCTCAACCCGATAGAACACCTTTGGGATGAATTAGAGTAGAGACTGCGAGCCAGACCTTCTTGTTCAACATCAGTGCCTGACCTCACCAATGCTCTTCTGGAAGAATGGTCAAACATTCCCATAGACACACTCCTAAACCCCATGGACGGCCTTCCCGGAAGAGTTGAAACCTGTTATAGCTGCAAAGGGTGGGCCAACCCAATACTGAACCCTACGGACCAAGACTGGGATGCCATTAAAGTTCATGTGTGTGTAAAGGTAGGTGTCCAAGTATTTTTGACAATGTAGCCTACACAAAGCACACAGAGATTCAAGGAAGAATACGCATGGCTCTTCCATTTGGACACAATTTACTTATTCTGGAGTTCCTCTTTAAGACCTCTCTAGGCCTTATGTAACATAATTGTAGACAAAATCTCTCTCGGAGAAGCTAGTGTCACAGCAGATCTTACTATCATTTCACATTCACGGGTCTATTTTTATCTCCCCGTACTTTTCTCTCTCTCTCTCCCTTTCTCTGCGGCTGTGAATCATTTATATCGGACGGATTATGAAACGTATATTCATTGTAGGCAACTTAGGGATAATGTTTTAATTACGTAAAAAAGACATCCCGATGGAAAGGTCACCCCCCCCCCCTCTTTCATTGTTAATGGTGGTCCACTCAAGTCCATGCTTGAAGGCAATTTAGAAGAAAACTTCACTTTTTTTGCCCCCCTTTACAAGTCCTGAGGACGCTTCGGCTTCTTCCGAGATGAGTCACCACCTTGTGCTTCCTCTGGGCGTCTATAAAAAAAATAAATAATAATAATTCAAGTAAGAAAAAAATAAATCTCCAAGCGACAAGTGAATTCAACCAGTGACCTCCTAATGCTAGTCAGGAAACAGTGCGACAACGCTAAGCTCAGGAAATCCACTGATATACATCAAATCAATTGCAGCTGTCAGCAATGAAGAGCCGCATCCGCCAATGGATTGCTAAGTAATGTTCTGTCCTAGAGACACCTTGCCCCTTGCTGGGAGACATGGTAGTACCCGCAGCAGGTTAGTCTAGAGCAGTGGTATCCAAACTGTGGCCCTTTGCTTGCCTTTACCACTTTTGCTGAAACCAACAATGGGGCATAATTCCTGTTACTGACATCAAAAACAGGGCACTATTTCTCACATTGATACCAACAATGGGGCACTATTCATCCCACTGATATGATACCAATGATGGGGCAATATTCCTCCCACTGACACCAATGATGGGGCACCATTCCTCCCGCTGACACCAAGGGTGGGGCACTATTTTTCCCACTGACACCAAGGGCGGGGCACTATTCCTCCCACTGACACCAAGGGCGGGGCACTATTCCTCCCGCTGACACCAAGGGTGGGGCACTATTCTTCCCATTGACACCAAGGATGGGGCACTATTTCTCCCACTGACACCAACGATGGGGCACTATTCCTCCCACTGACACGAATGATGGGGCACTATTCCTCCTACTGATACCAATGATTGGGCATTATTCCTCCCACTGATACCAATGATTGGGTACTATTCCTCCTACTGATACCAACAATGGGGCACTATTCCTCCCACTGACACCAAGGATGGGGCACTATTCTTCTCACTGACACCAATGATGGGGCACTATTTCTCCTACTGACACCAATGATGGTCACTATACCTCCTACTGGTACCAACAATGGGGCACTATTCCTCCCACTGATACCAACACGATGGGGCACCATTTTTCATATTGACACCAATGATGGGGCACTATTCATCGCACTGATACCAATGATGGGGCACTATTCCTCCCACTGATAGCAGCGATGGGGCACTATTTCTCCTTCTGACACCAGTAATGGTTCGAAATCCCTCCCACTAATACCAATGATAGGACAGTATTTCTCTCATTAACACCTATTATGGGGCATTATTTCGCTTATTGACACCAATGATGGGGCGTTACTCCTTCCACTGATACCAACAACGGGGTGCTATTCCTACCACTGATACCAACAACGGGGCACTATTCCTCCCACTGATACCAACAATGCTGCACTACCTAATACCAAAGATGCAGTGTTTACACTCACTGACCCCAGAACAATTTCTATTTACAGTGGCCACAGTTCAGCACCCCCTAAAGTCTGAAGGGAAAGAAAATGGCCCTTTGTTTAGACAGTTTGAAAACACCTGGTGTAGAACAGCCATTCTTAACCAGGGTTCTGTGGAACTCTAGGGCCCTCCAGCAGGTTAGTCTTGACCAGTCATTCTCAACTAGGGTTCCTCCAGAAGGTTAGTCTAGACCAGGGTTTCTCAACCAGGGTTCCATGAAACCCTAGTGTTCCTCCAGAGGTTGCTAAGGGTTCCTTGGGAAATTATCAATTTCTGCCTCTCAGATAAGTTTCCACTGACACGATTGATCATTTTAGATCTCTGTAAATGGGAATTCTTCCCAATGACCACATGTGTAAGGAACATTCTTCCCACTGACCTTCACCCTAAGGTACCATGAGATGTATAGTAGTTTTTAGCAGGGATTCCCGTAGACCAGAAAGCTATTTCAAGGGTCCCTCCATGTTGAAAAGGTTGAGAAAGGCTGGGCTAGACCAATCATTCTCAACCAGGGATCCGCGGGATCCTAGGATTCCTCCAGCAGGTAAGTGTAAAATAGGGACGGGCCCGATGTTTGAGTTGAACTTAATTTCGACTTACACATCGGGTGTTCGGCCGTTCGCCGAATACCGAACATTATGGAGCCTTTGCGGCAAATTCAACCGCCGTGGAATGCCCCATAATTCACTGTGCATTGATGTCTGATGATTGACCTGCATGCTTTGGCCAATCACAGCTGTGAGAGCTATGATTGGCCAAAGGCAGGGTGCCTTTAGCCAATCATGGCTCAGGGGGCTAAGTTCACGCCCCACACTATATAAGGCTGATTACATGGCGGCTGTATGTAGTGTAATGAATATGATTGAGAGAATGTTAGCTAGAGGCAGGCATATATATACAGTGTAGTCATTGTAGAATATATATATATATATATATATATATATATATATATATATACACAATCAGTGTACAGTATATAATACAATGGTTAAGGGGAACCCTATAACAGAAATAAGAAAAAAAACGGCATGGTCCATACCAGGCCCTTCAGGGAACTCCACGCCACAATTAAAAAAAAAAAATGTGGGGCCTCTCAAAATCCATACCAGGCCCTTTGGATCTGGTATGTATTTTAAGGGGAACTCCACACCAAAATTTTTAAAATATTGCCGTGGGGTCCCCCCCAAAATCCATCCTTATCCAAGCATGCAGCTTGGACGACAGAATGAGGGGGCGAGCGAGCACTGCCTCCTCCTGAACCATTCCAGGCACCCCCAAAGAACCTTGTCCCCACGTTGATGGGGTCAAGGGCCTCATCCCCACAACCCTTGCCCAGTGGTTGTGGAGGTCTGCTGGTGGGAGGCTTATCAGAATCTGGAAGCTTTATTTAACAAGGGGGCCCCCAGAGCACGCTCCCCCCATTGTGAATGGGTTTGGGGTACATTCTACCCCTACCCATTTACCAAAAGTGTCAAATTGTAAAAACCACAAAAGACATGTCCATCCATCTTCAATGACGCCGCCCGATGGACCCGAAGGATAGAAAAAGAAAAAAAAAAAAGAAAATACTCCACCTCCATGGGAGGTGTCCTGCGGACTGCTGTCATTTCTCTGTGACAGCTCTTATATAGGCAAGGGCGGGGCCACCTGGGGATGTAACCAAGTGACCCTCCCCTCCTGATTTTCCATCCGAGGGAGGCAGGGTCATCTGGTTACGTCAGCGGGTGGCCCCGCCCTTGCCTATTTAACAGCTGACACCGTGAAAAGACAGCAGTCGGCAGGAGGCCTCCCATGGAGGTGGAGTATTTTTCGTATTTTGAGTAAATACTAATAATTTGTAATTTTTTTTCTATTTTGCAAGTCCATCGGGCAGTGTGATTGAAGCTGGATGGACGGCAGTGATGTAAGTAACTCAGTCAAAATAAACGGAGTTACGTAAAGCAGTTACTTTAAAGGGTAACGAGTAATGTAACTGATTACTCTTCCCCTCATGGTAACTCAGTTCCCATTACTTGGGTAGCGTTACCGCAATTACATCTACCGCTCGGGAGGCCCGCCGTGGCCGCGCTGCCTGCCCGTTCATTCCGCCGCGGGGAGGGGGGGCTTTTGCCTGCTGAGCTGAGAAGAGGCTGAGACTCAGAGAGACTGTCTGAACCTCCCCATATCGCCCCGCCTATATAGAGAGAGAGAATGTAGGGAGGTGGGGCGGACAGTGAAAAATGAAGTCAGCTGACCAGCTGACACCAATCGAGTGAAGGGGAGGGTCTCTCTCTCTCCCCATGAGGAAAGGCATCCCTGGAGGCATTCAAGTAAGTGACTGTCTGACGATTCGAATTGCAGTGCAATCAATCCATCCCAAGTCCTCCACCACCTCTGCTTCTTACTGATCCCATTCCTACCCACCCACCATCACTTCTACAACAGAGGTGATGAGGGGGGGATACGGTAGGGATGAGATCAGTGGTGGTGGGGGGTGGGATCAGTAAGAGGCAGAGGTGGTGGTGGGAGAGGATGGTACCACCACTGCTGCCACCCCCCCAAGTACCACCACTGCCTGCCACCCCCCCCCAAGTACACCACCCCTGCCCCCCCCCCCAAGTACCACCGCTGCCACCCCCAAGTACTGTACACCACCACCACTGCCACCTCCCCCCAAGTACACCACCACCACTGCCACCCCTCAAGTACCACCGCTGCCACCCCCTCACGTACCACCGCTGCCACCCCCTCAAGTACCACCACTGCCACCCCTGTCACAGTTACTTTGCTGAGTAACTAATTACTTTTCCAATGTAGTAACTGAGTTACTAACGCAATTACTTTTTGGGAGAAGTCATTTGTAACTCAACTAATTACTTTTTTAAAGTAAGGTGACCAAAACTGATCGCGGGATCTTTTTTAATAAAGTAATTGTCAAAAACTGTCTTTTGTGGGTTTTACTTTTTGACACTTTTTTTCGTAAATGGGTAGGGGTACAATGTACCCCATACCCATTCACATAGTGGGGGCGGGATGTGGTGGCCCCCCACCTGCAGACCCCCCACATCCACTGGGCAAGGGTTGTGGGGACGAGGCCCTTGTCCCCATCAACATGGGGACAAGGTGCTTTGGGGGGACCCTCCCAATGTTGAGGTCATGTGGCCTTGAATGGTTGGGGGGGGGGGCGCTCGCTCATCCCCCCATCCTGTCCTCCGGGGGGGGGCAGGCCAATTTTCTTTAATATCCATTCCAGATGGACCCGAAGGGCCTGCTATGGACGGGGGGGGGGACCCACACCGATTCTTTTTCATTGATTTTTATCTACACTGCTGGGAGCCGGCAATACATTGCAGCCATGAGCAATTTTAAATTACTTTTTTTCTTTAGAAATTTAATTTTGCTGCTGCACTGTAAAACACGTCAGACAAATGCACCACTTTACAGGCAGACTAAGGGGATCCCCCAGGCACGATGTTTAAAGGAATATTTCATTTTTATTGTTTCACTTTAAGCATTAATAAAATCACTGCTCCTGAAAAAACTTTGTTTTAAAACCTTTTTTTTGCATTGATACATGTCCCCTGGGGGTGGACCCAGGTCCCAATACACTTTTTATGGCAATAACTTGCATTTAAGCCTTTATAATTAGCACTTTAGATTTTTCATGTTCGCGTCCCATAGACTTTTTGCATGTTCCCATCATTTTTTTGCCTGTTCGCATGTTCTGGAACAAACCGAACCGGGGGGTATTTGGCCCATCCCTAGTGTAAACCAGTCATTCTCAACCAGGGTTCCATGGAAACCTAAAATTCCTCCAGCAGGTTAGTCTAGACCAGTCATTCTCAACTAGGAATCTGTGGGACCCTAAGGTTCCTCCAGCAGGTTAGTCTAGACCAGTCATTCTCAACTAGGAATCTGTGGGACCCTAAGGTTCCTCCAGCAGGTTAGTCTAGACCAGTCATTCTCAACTAGGAATCTGTGGGACCCTAAGGTTCCTCCAGCAGGTTAGTCTAGACCAGTTATTCTCAACTGGGGTTCCTCATGCAGGTTATTTTTGAACAGACATTCTCAACCAGGATTCCATGGAACCCTAGGATTCCTCCAGCAGGTTAATCTAGACCAGTCATTCTCAACTAGGGTTCCTCCAGCAGGTTAGTCTAGAACAGGGATTAAAAAAATACGGCCCAGCTTTTGCGAAAATTCACATCCCATAAGCCACTGTAAAAATTCACAGACATGACTACACATGGGAATTGTAATTCCTGAACAACTGGAGGGCCATAGTTTGGAGACCACTGGTCTAGAACATTCATTCTTAACCAGGATTCTGTGGGACCCTATATCACTACAGACCTCACAAATGCGTTTCTGGAAAAATGGTCCAACATTCCCATCCAAAACCCAGAAGAGTTGAAGCTGTTATAGCTGCAAAGGGTGGGCCAACTCAATATTGAACCCTACGGACTAAGACTGGGATGCCATTAAAGTTCATGTGCGTGTAAAGGCAGGTGTCCCAATACTTTTGGTAATATAGTGTAGTTGGTTATACAAAACGTTTAATCAACTTTAAAACTTGCTTTTATATCTTCATGATCCTCAATTTAGGTTTAAAGAAATAACTTTTTGCCATATTTCTTGTTGAGCTTACTAAACGTTTACGGTGAACATGATGCCCACAGTATCGGGGAAGCACAGAAGCTTCTCTTTCCTGTCTCAAGTCCCAGTTCTTCTGGCTCCTCTACTAGGAGGAATCTATGCTCCTCACTACTGGCTCACATCAGCTTCAATGAGCTCCTGCCGGAAAATTACCCACTTCCGGACTTTGGGGGTTTATACCGGGATAATGCCTGCAGACGGCGGCCAGCTGTCTTGTAAGAGCAATCCCGGGAAACACATTTCCCATCTCTGCCATGATAACGGGCTTGTACCTTTAAAACCAAGTTAGTGGGCCCCCCCCCCCCTTCATAATTTCACCATGACAGGTTCTCTTTAAGCTCTCTGCTGCAGCCAACTAATAAATAAATATTGTTCTCTTCCTTTTTGTTTAATTCCAGTTGGAAGCCAAGATCACTGGCTGGTAGCTTTGCATAAATTGTGAGGGGGGGGGGGTGTACAGTCATTTTTGACAGTCGAAACTTTGGCAGCGCGGCCGCCCAATTGAAGGTGACACTCTTCAAACAGAGGCGAAGCTGCAAAGTGACAAGGTAACATTTGGGCGGCTTGTCTTGTGACAAATCTCTGAGTAAAGATGAAGGCAGGAACAAAAAAAATAAAGACGGGACCCAAGTGTCACGCTGTAGCGGGTAAGCAGGACATCGACCAGCCGAATCCGTATTATATATGATGTGCCAACCACAACCCGACTCCCAAAGGATTCTCTTCCAACAATCCGAAATTCCCACAGAAAGTCACAAAATTGGAATTTAAACTTCATATTAACCCAACGACTGAAATCACATAGCAATGAACAGGTTATTCCCTTGCGCCGGCCCTTTAACCGGTACCTAGCTCAGAGAGCCTGGAGGGGGGGGGGGGCAGGCTTCCCGATCACGTGATTCATGTGATTGGCCCGTTGCTGGCTCCCACCGGAAAACAATATCCAGGAGCTGTTGCTGGGAGCGTGCAAGAGAGCGCGCTCCTAGCACAAATCAATGGCTGCAAGTGCAACCGAGGGGCACGCAGTTTTTCTGCGCATTTTCAGTGCGCTCCCAATGCGTAACGTATAGGGCAGCAGAATAGTTTCAATACACGCAAAAAAAACACAGGAAAAGAAGGCACTGATCGATGTGTTTACAGTTGTGTAGAGAGGTGACACTGACAATTAATGGCACCGTTCTGCATCTGCTAAGTAGCAACGCGTTTTATGTGCGTGACGGGAATTGGGAAGAACCAATAAAAGGGGGCCAGCCCGATCACATCTTGCTAAAGACTAAGACCAGAAAGGGCAGAAAAACGTTGAGCATTGACGCTCAACGTGTTTCGGCCAATCCTGGTCTTAGTCTTAGCTCACTTAGATATTATATTCTGCAATAAAAATGGCCCCGTTCGGTGTCTGATAAAAAAGCAGCGCATTTCTGTGCGTGACGAGAATTGGGATGAGCCAATAAAAGGAGGCCAGCCCAATCACATCTTGCTAAAGACTAAGACCAGAGATGGCAGAAACATGTTGAGTAGTGACGCTCAATGCGTTTCGGCCAATCCTGGTCTTAGTCTTAGCTCAGTTAGATATTATATTCTGCAATAAAAATGGCACCATTTGGAGTGTCTGCTAAAAAAACAGCGCATTTCTATGCGTGATGAGAATTGGGATGAACCAATAAAAGGAGGCCAGTCCAATCCCATCTTGCTAAAGACTAAGACCAGAAAGAGCAGAAACACGTTGAACATTGACGCTCAACGGGCTTCGACCAATCCTGGTCTTAGTCTTAGCTCAGTTAGATATTATATTCTGCAATAAAAATGGCCTTGTTCTGTGTCTGCTAAAAAAAATCAGCACATTTCTATGCGTGACGAGAATTGGGATGAACCAATAAAAGGAGACCAGCCCAATCACATCTTGCCAAAGACTACGTGTTTCGGCCAATCCTGGTCTTAGTCTTAGCTTAGTTAGATATTATATTCTGCAATAAAAATGGCACTGTTCCGTGCCTGCTAAAAAAAAAGCAGCGCATTTCTATGCGTGACGAGAATTGGGATGAACCAATAAAAAGAGGCCAGCCCAATCACATCTTGCTAAAGACTAAGACCAGAAATGGCAGAAACATGTTGAGCGTTGGCACTCAGCGGGTTTTGGCCAATCCTGGTCTTAGTCTTAGCTCAGTTAGATATTATATTCTGCAATAAAAATGGCACCGTTTGGACTGTCTGCTAAAAAGCAGCACATTTCTATGCGTGATGAGAATTGGGATGAACCAATAAAAGGAGGCCAGCCCAATCCCATCTTGCTAAAGACTAAGACCAGAAATGGCAGAAACACGTTGAGCATTGACGCTCAACGGGTTTCGACCAATCCTGGTCTTAGTCTTAGCTCAGTTAGATATTATATTCTGCAATAAAAATGGCCCTGTTCTGTGTGTGCTAAAAAAAATCAGCACATTTCTATGCGTGACGAGAATTGGGATGAACCAATAAAAGGGGGCCAGCCCAATGACAAATTATATATAAAGGTAGTTGCGTACCGCCACCCAATGTAACTAGATGAAAAAATTGCTGCTGCTGTCACTTATGCGTTCCCACAAAAAAACAGGATATAAAATGAGTGAATGTGACAGCGCTGCATTAACGCTAAAAACAAATTATTAGCAAACTATCACAGAATAAATTGAAATATTATAAAATAAATACATAAAATAAAGGTGCTCGAATAACAAAGTCCATAGGTGACATATAAATGACAAATCTGCTGCTAAAGTACAAAGAGGTTGGATTTTTTTTCCACGTGCTTCACTGAACCTCCACAACAACACTGCTCCCACCACCGCGTGCAATGCTCACTCACCTCCTTGTAAGACCCAGAAGGGGGTCAAACACACCTTGCACACAGTGCAACTCTCCTTTAAGGAATGCTCCACACCGGTCCTCGACAATTCCTATTAGGCTCTCAGGGAAAAAAAAAAACACTCTGCGACAGGTGCAGTATCCTCCCAATATGCTGCTTCCAAGATTGACTCCACATTATTTGCCGGAAGTTCCACAGTAACATAAAAGAAACAAAAGTGCCTCCAATAGTGCAGTATCCAGGGGATCTACAGAACCTCACCAGCCCAGCTAATATTAACCCCTTCAGGTCCACGCTATAGTCGAGTGACGGCTACAGCGCGGGCCTGCTTTGCCGGGAGGCCGTCAATAGACGTCCTCCCCTTTGCACGCTCTCCGCACACCCCCTGTAGGGCACGTACTGCAATCACTGAGTCAATAAGACTCGGGTGATCACAGATCGGAGTAAGGGGTCGATCCCAGCCCCTTACCACGTGATCAGCTGTCAGCCAATGACAGCTGATCACGTGATGTAAACAGAAGATCGTAATTGTTTTTTTTTTCCTTCTCACGCTGACAGCATGAAAAAAAAGCTGATCGCCGGCTTCTGTTGAAGGGACAGCGGTCCCGAAGAGGAAGAGGTGTAGCCGCCTCATATGTGCCCACCAGTACCACCTGCCAGTGCCACCTGCCAGTGCAATGAATCAGTGCCCACAGTGCCATGAATCAGTGCCCACCAATACATAAGTGGCAGCAATCAGTGCCACCTATCAATGCCCATGAGTGCCACCTATCAATGCCCACCAGTGGTGCCAATCAGTGCCTCATCAACCGCCTGCCAGTGCCACCTGCCAGTGCAATGAATCAGTGCCCACAGTGCCAACGAATCAGTGCCCACCAATACATAAGTGGCAGAAATCAGTGACACCTGTCAATGCCCATGAGTGCCACCTATCAATGCCCACCAGTGGTACCAATCAGTGCCTCATCAACCGCCTGCCAGTGCCACCTGCCAGTGCAACAAATCAGTGCCCACAGTGCCAACGAATCAGTGCCCACCAAAACATAAGTGGCAGCAATCTGTGCCACCTATTAATGCCCATAAGTGCCACCTATCAATGCCCACCAGTGGTGCCAATCAGTGCCTCATCAGTGCCACCTAGCAGTGCTGCCTATCAGTGTTACCTACCAATGCTGATCAGTGCCCATCATTGCCACCCATCAGTGCCCATCGGTGCCAGCTATCAGTGCCACCTATCAGTGCCCTTCAGTGCCACCTATCAATGCCCATCAGTGCCACCTATCAGTGCCCACCAGTACCACCTCATCAGTGCCCACCAGTGCCACCTATTAGTGCCCATCAGTGCAGCCTTATCAGTGCCCATCAATGCAGCCTATCAGTGCAGCCTATCGGTGCTCATCAATGAAGGAGAAAAATTACCTGTTTGCAAAATGTATTAACAAAATATAAAACGGTTTTGTATTTTTTTTTATTTCGGTCTTTTTAAAAAATGTTAACAAAAAATAAAAAATAAACCCAAAGTTGATCAAATACCACCAAAAGAAAGCTCTATTTGTGGGAATAAAATGATAAAATGTCATTTGTGTACAGTGTTACATGACTGCATAATTGTCATTCAAAGAATGACAGCGCTGAAAGCTGAAAATTGGTCAGGGCAGGAGGGGGGTTTAGGTCCCCGGTAAGCAAGAGGTTAAACCATAGCTCCCAGCTGTCCCTGATTTGGAGCAATGTCCCTCTATCCCTCTTTCCTCCTCATTTGTCCCTCATTTTGGTCTGATCTATATAGTTGTATATAAAATGCACTTTTTATCTTTCAAAAAGTGTTTCCCAGTGCTAAACCTTTCATCTGATTTCTAAATTGCTGCATTTGTACATTTTAAAAGCCAATATGAAGGAATAGAAGTGGTAAAAAAAAGTCCTTGTGGATTTTATCAACCTTTTTTTTTTTGGTTAATTCTTCTTTAAGGGGGTGTGGCAGGGGGCGTGTCCTATGGCTACATACATTTGTTAATAGGTGTCCCTCATTCCTGTCTCAAAATGTTGGGAGGTATGGTTAAACTCACATTTATTGAAAAAGTAATAGCATTAATACAGATTCCATCAAACAGATTTCACTTGTTGCGAAGGATTCCACCGCCGGGCTCCACCTCTACTAGTTACACCACCTACCTCGTGGCTTCATCAGGAGGAATGGTAAAAGGTAAAAGGTATAGCATGTAATTGGCAATTAGCGCATGCGTCATAGGCTCCTTCGATCCCGGAGCAATCAGGAGTATTCCTGTCTAGGGTCATACATCATTTTCCATGACGCGCTGTGATAACAGACTTCCAGCTAGACCGGAAGGAGTCGGTGCGTGTGCGCGATTGCTGCTTCCAGGCCTGGGGCATTGGTAAACAAGGCTTCAAGAAAATGGACGAAAACTGAGGACATAATGGAACAATAGTCTATACAGTTCATATACAGTATATATATATATATATATATATATATATTTCTTTAAAATAAAGTCCAGGACGTCATATGACATCATATGACGTCCTTGGGCGAGAAATGGTTAAACAAACAGTAGTTAGCAGCTGATTGGTTACTATGCTCAGCTGCACCAGATTCATAAATCCCCCCCAATTACCTTTCCAATCCTTATCTCTGCCAAGAAATAACACCGACTGTGGGAACCTGGAAGAAAAAGGTGGCTTCTAACTTGGATTGAAAGTGGGTCTAAAGGCAGAAGGTTTTTTACCTTAATGGACTTAAAGCAGAGGTCCACCCTAAAGTGGAGCTTCCGCTCATTGGAACCCCCCCCCCCCCCCTCCGGCGCCACAATTGGCACCTTTCAGGGGGGAGGGGGATGCAGGTACCTGTACAGTACAGGTATCTGCACCCACTTCCGGCGTAGATTCTGCAGAAGGTACGCCCCTTTCCTCAGAATCTACGACCCTTTCCGAAGGTCCCCCGCTGTCTGCTGGGAAACACACGGATCCCAGAGACAGCGGGGACCATCCTTATTGCGCAGCGCGACTCGCACTTGCGCAGTAGGGAACCGGGAAATGAAGCCAAAAGGCTCCACTTCCTGATTCCCATACCCAAGATGGCGGCGCAGCACCCGAGAGACGATCGAGAGCTCGGCTTCGGGTGCCGACATCACGGGCGTGCTGGGCGGGTAAGTGTCATTATTTTAAAAGTCAGCAGCTGCAGTATTTGTAGCTGCTGGCTTTTTAAAAAAAAAAAAAAACGGCGGACTCCCGCTTTAAGGTAAAAAAAAAACCTTCTGCATAATGCTTCCCCACCCCGCCTGTAGTTACCTGCGCCCAATCTCTAACCAGCGATGTGCATGAGAGCAAAGACTCTTTCTGCTCCCTCCCTCCTCATCAGCTCAGAGACAGCAGTGGGAGCCACTGGAGGAGGATTCTGGGGGAGGGAGACTCTGATGCAAGGGGGTGGCTTTAAGGCTCCTAATAAAAGGCGGACTCTGATGTAAGGGGGGGGGGACTCTGGGGGCTCCTGATTTAAGAAGGGGAGACTTAGGGGACCCTGATTTAAGGAGGGGGGGCTCTGGGGAAACCCTGATGTAAGTGGGATCCTAATACAAGGGGGACTCTGATGTAAGGAAGAACTCTGGGATTCCTGATTTAAGGAGGGGAACTCTGGGGGTTACTGATTTAAGAAGGGGAGACTCAGGGGACCCTGATTTAATGAGGAGAAACTACAAAATATAAAAATGTAGAATATAAAAATATCAATAATGTATTATATTCTTAGGATGAAGATTGAATTAGATGGGTGTCTATGTGAGAGTGTGTGTAGCTGTCCCAGGTTTCTTCAATGTCTCGTCGTGTCTACCAGCAAAACTCTCTGCTCAACTCCTAAATTCAGCCCCACCTTCTGGATCTTAAGGGAGTTCCATCAGAGATCCGGTGACATCACGGACATCGACATCACTGGACTCCTCCCCCCTTCCCCAAGTGCCTCCGTCTGCTAAGGAAGGGAAGGGAGCCCGGTGATGTCGAAGTTCTGATTGAACGTAACGCGCACAGGGGAGGAGCTACGCATGACGTCACCCGCTGCTGCCCTACGGAACTAACACGATTGTCGGCTTTACATGCTGCGATTTTATCATCTTTATGTGAGTAGTTTGTGTTTGAACACAAAAATTAAATCTTATACTTAAGCGGTGAGCACTTAGATCTTTTCTTTCTACCCATGACCTGGTGTCCTTGCTGAGATCTAAGGAGACGTGAGAGAAGTTTATGGTCCGTGTTAACCCTTTTGACACCCGCTTGCATGACCACCTGTTTGCACAGGGGTCTGTGCCATAAGGTGAGAGTGATTAGTTAGACCGGAGGTGGAGGGATTGTCACGCTACTATGGAAAAAAAATGACTTACGTCAGTGCTACAGTTTGAGTTTAAAAAGTATTTGTGTGAACTGTGAAGTTAAGTCATGGATTGTGGAAACTAACTAGTGTCGGGTGATTGTATATAGTGTATACCACATTTACCACTGACTAATGCAGAGTTGCAATGCAAGGAGATCAGCTAAAAGTAGTTGGATCTGTATGTGCGTTATAATTAATCGAAATTAGTCGATTAATCAATTTTAAAAAAAAACGATTAATCAAACATGAAAATTGTAATCAGTAACAGCCCTATAAAAAACCCAATGTTCTTATTAATTTCCTATTCAAGAAATATTTTAGTATAAAGAAATTATCCTAAAACCTTAACTAAAATACTGAAACTTTTACATCTTAAGAAATGTGAAACGTTTCTCCTCATATGATGAGGAGATGAACTAAAAGATATAAATATATCTAGTATATTCAACTCAATTATTCTGTAAAGATCTAATCCATTCATTCGTTAATTGATGAATATTAGATATTTAGATTAAAGAAACTTTCTAACAGACCCTGATGTAAGGGGGGCTATGTGGACCCTGATATAAGGGGGGACTTTGAGATCCCAATGTAGAAGGACCCCCGTAGGAGCTGCTGAGTATTGTGGTCCATCTGTCACCCTGCCCCAGCCAGGCACACACTTGTCATTCATTCAGAGACATGAAAGTAGTCTTTTTGTTTGTTTTTATTTGAGGGAGATTACATTTGGATAGGGATAGGGATTTATGAGATACCCAGGTAATCAAAACATCAGAAATCGGGACTTCTATATACTGTAAATCCTGTATATAGGTTCTCATCTTCTCCTCCTGCACATCGCTTCCTCTCTTCCACTCTCCAGAGAAGCCACCCTGTTTCCCCCGAAGATAAGACCTAGCGTGATTGTCGGTGATGGCTGCAATATAAGCCCTACCCCCCAAATAAGCCCTAGTTAGTCCTTGTAGGTCTCATTTTCAGGGTAGGGCTTCTTTTCATGGAAACAGGGTAGGGCTTATTTGGGGGTAGGGCTTATATTGCAGCCATCCCGACAGTCACGCTCGGTCTTATTTTCGGGGAAACAGGGTAGCACTGTAGGCCTGACTCTGGCTCAGCCAGACCCAAAGTACAAGCCCTTTACAGGCAGCGACCCCGGGCCCCTATGGTGTAGCAAAAATAGAAAAGTGGTTACTGCTCCCAGTACCACCTTTTCAGGCACTGGCAGCCCTCCTGGCTGCAGCTGCCCCCCTCCACTGTCCGTGCCACCGAAATCTTCCAGACTGGCTCTGCACCCATCCCAAGACTACTCCATCCCAGTCCTCTCAGACGTGCCTCCCCAGTCCTCCCAACGGTGTGAACACTCACAAGCCCTCTTGGCTTGTCTCTTTTGAACTCATGGAGACTTGCCCGGAAGTGTTCTCCCGCTGTCCTCTCTTGCGCCTCCTGTGCAGGACACCTCCACGTTTTCTTAGAGGGCCCCGTCCCTATCTGTGCCCAGGCCCAAGGTCAACCAGCCCCAGACTGGGGAACTCCCTCAAAGGCCCCCCAACAGCCTAACATTCCATCTGCAGTCTTCCACCCGATCAACTCCTCCCCAGCTGGGCTGAACCAGAGTATTTAAGGAGGCCTGCCCCCTGCCAATTCAAATTGGGGATTGGTCAGGGCTCCCTAGAATACCCCAGGTTAGTCCACCTCCGGTCCATCCTCTCTTTTCAGAAAGCACTAGAAGATTCTATAAATAAGTAGGGAGTCCTAGTGATGCCACCTGTGAGTCACCCAGCACCACTTTCATTAGGAGGGACCCTAATGAAAGTGGGATCTGTGCTATAAGTGCAAACTCAGGGGACTCTGATGTAAGAAGGGGAACTCTGGGGACCCCGATTTTAAGAGAGGGGACTCTTGGGACCCTGATGTAAGGGGGGGGGGGAACTCTGGGGACCCTGATGTAAGGGGGGGGTCATAGTGATGCCACCTGTGAGTCACCAGATCATAAAACACACCCAATGTACCGGTCCTAAAAAGACAACATTTTACTCTCCTAGCACACTAGAGGGTGCTACACTAATGTATTGGAAAGACTTTGGGGACCCTAATGAAAGTGGGATCTGTGCTATAAGTGCGAACTCTGGGGGCCCGGATGTAAGGGGGGGCTGTGGGACCCTGATTTAAAGAGAGGGGACTCTTGGGACTCTGATGTAAGGGGGGGGTGACTGTGGGGACACTGATGAAGGAGGGGGGAACTCTAGGCATTCTGATGTAAGAGGGGCCTTGGGGTTCCTAATGAAAGGGGTAAACTCTGATGTAAGGGGTCCGGCCCTGGGTGGTCAGGCCTAAAGCTGTGTACATTTCTGCCCTGTTTCCCACCAACCTTCCACATACCACTGCAACAGTGGCAGTACTACCAGGGGTGCAAAGGTTGCCCTTGTGACCGGGCCCCGGCATTCTGTCACTGTGGGGGGGGGGGCCCCAAGACAGCAAGAAGGGGTCCACTGCAGAGCATATAAAAGGGTCCCGCTGGGGGACTGTACGGCTCAGTTTACACTTCTGTGACCACAAAGCCATGCGGCTTGCTTGCGATTTTCCTTGTGACTGCCTTGCGACTTTTGTGATTTAGCATTGCAGCCTAAGGTACTCAAATCGCACCAAAGTCTCAGAAAAAGTAGTAAACGGCACCAATTGAAATGAATGTGTTTTTGAGTCGCAAGTCGTATGATAAGTCGCAGCAGTGTGAACTGTGACTTGTAAAGGGCCCCAGGATCGGAGGGAAGGGGCCACGGGGACCAGGGGAAACAGCCCCAGGACCAATGGAAAGGGCCTTGGCGGTCTGTGTGGCCCTGAATGGTTTCTTGCCCTGGGACCAGAGGAAAGGGCCCCCAGCGGTTGGTGGGGGGCCTTCATGGTTTCTTGCATCGGGGCCCTAAAGCTTCTAGTTACACCTCAGCACTGCGGGATTGGATGATGTAAGCTGGAGGCGCAAGCTTCAGCCGATCCATGAAGAAGCGGTATCCAGCCAATGAGGTGCCATGCTGCGGGCTACATGCCTTCCTCTGAGCTCCCCCAGTCAGTCTCCACACAAAGCATCCCGGGCTTTATTTTTATTTTTTTGGGGTGGGGGTGGTGCAAGTAGCTGGTCTTGCTTAGGGTGCAAAATGGTCCAGCACCGGCCCCCGATTGTAGAGGTCTACTTGCCCCTAACTCACGGCAATGCTAAAGCCTATAATTAGGTTTGGAGAACAGCGATCCCCTTTACAAAACGTTTCCCGGCCATAATCGCAGCAATTCAGAGATATTAAAAAAAAAAGTAATTATTTCACCGCCATGAAAATGGAAAATTGATAAATGTCGGGGGGGGCTCCGGCAAATTTCTCTCCACCGGTACTTAGCTCATCCTCATGAGATCCTACCACGTTTCCAGCAACCTGCTGCATCATTTTATCACCCAACGGGCCATTAAAATGCCAGGCGGTAGCTGACATTTCTCTGCGGTGTCGGGTCGGAGTCCTTCTATAGGAATATTATAGGAAGATATACAGCTGGCCTTTCAGCCAAGTTCAGCCGGGCGGCTCGGTCAGTTGGCCATCACTCCCGGCTGTATAATAACTCCGGAGCAGTGTATCAATGGCGTCTACTCCCCGTCCAATCGGTTTACAATAAATCACGGCGCTCGCTCGTCCTACGCATGGCCGGGCGCGTGGATCGTTTCTCAGGGCTGCCAAGGGTAGTGAGCCTTAAAGAGAGCCGCTATTCATTTCTCCATAGAAAAATACGACATCATATTACAATTCAGTTGTGCGATATTCAAATGCCAACTTTCGTCTAGAAAAATCGTTTGACGTGCCTCGCTGCCACACACAGATCTTCATTGGTCAGAAAGACGAGATGCACTATATTACCAAAAGTATTGGGACGCCTGCTATTCGCTTGCGCTCCTCTCTAGTGTACAGTGTTCTCTGTGCCGGAGACCAGCTCTACTGGCCCTGACGTTCTGGCCCCGGGGTCTTCTACAAGGTCCTTCCCTGCCACATACACTATAATGTCAAAAGTATTGGGACACCTGCCTTTACACGCACATGAAATGTAATGGCCTCCCAGTCTTAGTCCGTAGGGTTCAATATTGAGTTGGCTCCGCCCTTTGCAGCTATAACAGCTTCAACTCTTCTGGGAAGGCCGTCCACAAGGTTTAGGAGATGTGTCTATGGGAATGTTTGACCGTTCTTTCAGAAGAGCGTTTGTGAGGTCAGGCACTGATGTTGGATGAGAAGGCCTGGTTCGTCGTCTCAGCTCTAAATCATCCCAAAGGTGTTCTATCGGGTTGAGGTCAGGACCACTCAAGTTCCTCCACCCCAAACTCGCTCATCCATGTCTTTATGGGCCTTGCTTTGTGCACTGGTCCAAATCATTTGGTGGAGGGGGGATTATGGTGTGGGGGGTTGGTGTTCAGGGGTTGGGCTTGGCCCCTTAGTTCCAGTGAAGGGAACTCTTAAGGCGTCAGCATACCAAGACATTTTGGACAATTTAATGCTCCCAACTTTATGAGAACAGTTTGGGGATGGCCCCTCTCTGTTGCAACATGACTGCACACCAGTGCACAAAGCAAGGTCTATTATCCACAATGTCTTGGTATGCTGACGCCTTGAGGAGCTTCCTTCACTGGAACTAAGGGGCCAAGCCCAACGCCTGAAAAACAACCCCACACCATAATCCCCCCCTCCACCAAATAATTTGGACCAGTGCACAAAGCAAGGTCCATAAAGAGATTCATGAGCGAGTTTGAGGTGGAGGAACTTGACTGGCCTGCACAGAGTCCTGACCTCAACCCGATAGAACACCTTTTTGGATGAATTAGAGTGGAGACTGCGAGCCAGACCTTCTCTTCCAACATCAGTGCCTGACCTCGCAAATGCTCTTCTGGAAGAATGGTCACACATTCCCCACAGACACCGTCCTAAACCTTGTGGACGGCCTTCCCAGAAGAGTTGAAGCTGTTATAGCTGCAAAGGGCGGGGCCAACTCAATATTGAACCCTACGGACTAAGACTGGGAGGCCATTAAATTTCATGTGCGTGTAAAGGCGGGTGTCCCAATACTTTTGACATTATAGTGTACGTGGCAGGGAGGGACCTTGTAGAAGACCCCGGGGCCAGAACTTCAGGGCCGGTAGAGCTGGTCTCTGGCACAGAGAACACTATACACTGGAGAGCAAGCTAATAGGATTTTACATAAAGGGAGGGGTAGTATAAGGGTCACATGAAGGGGGATTGTTGGGTTTACATGAAGGGTTAGTTTCAGGGTCAAAGGAAGGGTTAGTGTTAGGGTTACAGAGAGGGTTACATAGTTACATAGTAGGGGAGGTTGAAAAAAGACACAAGTCCATCAAGTCCAACCTATGTATGTGGGTTAGTGTTATGCCGCGTACACACGGCCGGACTTTGCATCGGTCAAAACTCCGTCGGCATTCCCGATGGAAAAACATAAAACAGGCTCTATATCAAAGTCCGTCGAAAATGCAGACAGAAAAAGTCCGATGGGGCGTACACACGGTCGGAATATCCGACGAAAATCTCCCATTGGACCTTTTCTGCCGGAAAGTCCGTGTGTACGCGGCATTAGAGTCACAGGAAGGGTTAATGTTCGGGTCAAAAGGAGGGTTATGGTTAGGGTTACAGGAGGGTTAAGGGTAGGGTCACAAGAAGGCATCATGTTAGGGTCAAAGAGAGGGTTTGTGTTAGGGTTACAGGGAGAGAGAGTGTTCGAGATATAGTAAGGCTTAATGTTAGGGTCAAGGGAAGGGTTAGTATTAGGGTTACAGGGTGGGTAAGTGCGATGGTTCTCATCCTTGTCCTCAAGTACCCCCAACAGGCCATGTTTGCAGGTTTTCCTTTATCTTGCACAGGTGCTTTCAATCAGAGTCACAGAGAGGGCTGGTTGTAGGTCTACATAAAGGGTCGGAGTTAGGGTTACTGTGTGTAGGTTACAGGTGGGGGGGTGAATGTAAGGGTCACAGAAATAATAGTGTTTGAATTGAAAGAAGGGTTAGCACTTGGGTTAAAGGGTTAGTGTTAGGGTTACAAGAAAGGTTAGTATTAGGTTTACAAGAAGAGCTAGTGTTAGGGTTATAAGACGAGTTACTGTTATGTTTACAAGAAGAGCTAGTGTTAGGGTTATAAGATGAGTTAGTGTTAGGGTTACAAGAAGGATTAGTGTTAAGTTTATAAGAAAGGTTTGTGTTAGGGTTATAAGACGAGTTAGTGTTAGGTTTACAAGAAGAGATAGTGTTAGGCTTACAAGAAGAGCTAGTGGTAGGGTTATAAGGCGAGTTAATGTTAGGGTTGCAAGAAGAGCTAGTGTTAGAGTTATAAGAAGGATTTGTGTTAGGGTTACCAGAAGGGTTAGTATTAAGGTTATAAGAAGAGTTAGTGTTAGGGTTATAAGAAAGGTTTGTTGTAGGGTTACAAGAAGGGTTAGTGTTAGGTTTACAAGAAGAGCTAGTGTTAAGGTTATAAGGCAAGTTAGTGTTAGGGTTGCAAGAAGAGCTAGTGTTAGAGTTATAAGAAGGATTTGTGTTAGGGTTACCAGAAGGGTTAGTATTAAGGTTATAAGAAGAGTTAGGGTTACACGATGGGTTAGTGTTAGGTTTACAAGAAGTGCTAGTGTTAGGGTTATAAGGCAAGTTAGTGTTAGGGTTACAATAAGAGCTAGGGTTAGGGTTATAAGGCGAGTTAGTGTTAGGGATACCAGAAGGGTTAGTGTTAGGTTTACAAGAAAAGATAGTGTTAGGGTTATAAGACGAGTTACTATTATGTTTACAAGAAGAGCTAGTGTTCGGGTTATAAGATGAGTTATGCCGCGTACACACGATCAAACAATCCGGTGGAAAAGTCCGGCAAACTCAAGTCCGCCAAACAATCCCCCCGTGTGTAGCCTCCGGCATACTTTTTTGACCCGAAAGTACGGCGGACTTAGAATGCCGTGTTGCACACCAATCTTCCCGCCGGACTCGCATTTCGGCGGACAATCCGGCCGTGTGTGTGCCAGTCCGCCGTACTTTTGAAATGAGCGGACTTTTCCCGCCCGGAGAAAAGTCCGCTCATTTTGAGCGGGTCTCCAGGTAGGCGGGGCCCGCGAAGGAGACATCGCTGGCCTCGCCGCCTGGTATGGACTTAAAGGGGAACCCCAACGCCGAAAAAAATTCAGCGTGGGGGTCCCCCCCAAGTCCACAACAGACCCTTGTCCGAGCACGCTACCCGGCCGGCCAGGAAAGGGGGGGCGAGCGAGCGCCCCCCCCTTCTGAGCCGTACCAGGCCGCGTGCCCTCAACATGGGGGGTGCCTTGGGGAAGGGGGGCCGCGCGGCCCCCCCACCCCAAAGCACCTTGTCCCCATGTTGATGAGGACAAGGGCCTCTTCCCGACAACCCTGGCCGTTGGTTGTCGGGGTCTGCGGGCGGGGGGCTTATCGGAATCCAGGAGCCCCCTTTAATAAGGGGGCCCCGGATACCGGCCCCCACCCTATGTGAATGATTATGGGGTACAATGTACCCCTACCCATTCACCTGTAAAATAAAAGTACAAAAAAAACACAACACACGAGATAAAATACTTTATTGCACAGCTCCGGGGGTCTTCCGTCTTCGGGGGTCTTCTCGCCGGACTCCTCCGCTATCTTCTGCTAGCTCTTTTGCTAGCGGAGGAGCCCGGCTTTCTTCCTTGCCGCCGCCCTCTTCTTCTGACTTCGGGGGTCTTGTCCCCCTCTTCGGTTCTTCTGCCGGGCCACCGCGCCTTCTTATAGCTCTTTTACAGGCTGTGGCCCGGTCTTCTGTCGCCGCCGCCGCCTTCCGTTCTTCTTCTTCCTCTTCTTCTTCTCCAGGAGATGTTGACTCAACGATCTCTCCGGCCGCAATGCCAGGGGCGCGCTGCGCTGCCACTTATATAGGGACAAGGGGCGGTGTCACATGGGTTTATGTCACATGGGTTGATGTCACATGGGTTGATGTCACATGGGTTGGTGTCACATGGTGACCCCACCCCCTTACGATGTCACAGTCCCGGAGGATGCTGGGACTGTCGCCATGTGACATCAACCAATGTGACCAACCCATGTGACATAAACCCATGTGACACCGCCCCTTGTCCCTATATAAGTGGCAGCGCAGCGCGTCCCTGGCATTTCGGCCGGAGAGATCGTCGAGTCAACATCTCCTGGAGAAGAAGAAGAGGAAGAAGAAGAACGGAAGGCGGCGGCGGCGACAGAAGACCGGGCCACCGCCTGTAAAAGAGCTATAAGAAGGCGCGGTGGCCCGGCAGAAGAACCGAAGAGGGGGACAAGACCCCCGAAGTCGGAAGAAGAGGCCGGCGGCGAGGAAGAAAGCTGGGCTCCTCCGCTAGTAAAAGAGCTAGAAGAAGATAGCGGAGGAGTCCGGCGAGAAGACCCCCGAAGACGGAAGACCCCCGGAGCTGTGCAATAAATTATTTTATCTTGTGTGTTGTGTTTTTTTTTAACTTTTTTTTACAGGTGAATGGGTAGGGGTACTTTGTACCCCATACTCATTCACATAGGGTGGGGGGCCGGTATCCGGGGGCCCCCTTATTAAAGGGGGCTCCCGGATTCCGATAAGCCCGCAGACCCCGACAACCAACGGCCAGGGTTGTCGGGAAGAGGCCCTTGTCCTCATCAACATGGGGACAAGGTGCTTTGGGGTGGGGGGGCCGCGCGGCCCCCCTTCCCCAAGGCACCCCCCATGTTGAGGGCACGCGGCCTGGTACGGCTCAGGAGGGGGGGGCGCTCGCTCGCCCCCCCTTTTCCTGGCCGGCCGGGTAGCGTGCTCGGACAAGGGTCTGTTGTGGACTTGGGGGGACCCCCACGCCGTTTTTTTTTGGCGTTCGGTTTCCCCTTTAAGTCCATAACAGGCGGCGGGGCCAGGACGTCTCCCTCGCGGGCCCCGCCTACCTGGAGACGCGCTCGAAATGAGCGGACTTTCCTCCGTGTGTGTGGGCGAGTCCGTTCATTTCAAAAGTAGGGCGGATAGTATGGCGGACTTTGTACGCCGTATTAGTCCGCTGAAAAAGTGCCGTGTGTGGGCAAGTAGCCCGTTCGGAAAGTCCGACGGACAGTCTGGCGGGAAGTCCGCCAGACTAAGTACGTCGGACATACCGCTACGTGTGTACACACGGTCGGAGATTTTGCAACCAAATCCGTCGGATTTTGCCCGTCGGATTTAGTCCGACGGATTGTGTCCGAAACTGTTGCATACACACAGTCGGGCCAAGTTGGCGAAAAATCCGATCTTTCAGAACATGATGACGTAATTTCGTTACGATGGGACTACATTCAGGCTAGTAGCCAATAGCTTTGATGTAGGAATTTGATCTGAGCATGCGTGGCACTTGGTCCGATGAAAATTCTCTACACATGATCGGATTAGGTCCGTCCGGCCCAGTTGGTCGGGAAATATTTCCAACATGTTGGAAAATTGGGTCGGACGGAGATTCGGACGGAATCAGTCCGATGCATACCACACACAGTCGGATTATCTGACGACACGGTCCGATAAGAATCATTCCGACAGATTCTCCGACCGTGTGTACAAGGGCTTAGGGTTACAAGAAGGGTTAGTGTTAGGTTTACACGAAGAGCTAGTGTTAGGGTTATAAGATGGATTTGTTTTAGGTTTACAAGAAGGGTTAGTGTTAGGGTTTTAAGAATGATTAGTGTTAGGCTTGCAAGAAGGGTTAGTGTTAGGGTTACATTGCTGTGGATTAATAACACTTACCGTACTTGTCCCTCCCCCTGGCCCGTGACTGCACAGAGAAAGGAGATACAGCAGATGGGTTATGTCACCCTGCTCCCTCCTCCTATCAGCATGTTTCTTGCAGAGCAGCACAACTGAATGGCTACTTGTTCTGTTTCTTCCTTTCACAGTCTCGGCTCTGCTGTACAGGGACTGCAAGAGGCTGACACCCAGTAAACATAAAATACATAAAGCCCTTCTACCAAACGGTTGGATATTTTCCCCGGACTCGGCGGAATGAAAAGTTATTCCACAGTCATTACCTGATGTCACTTCGCTGACGTCCTTCTGAAAAATGGGACATTAAAAACGTATTCTGCTAAAAAGAGAAAGTCGGCGGCGCTGCGGCGCACTCGGGATGATGGATCTTTGTCCGGATCTTCGGCTCGGTGTGAGGAGTTCAGTAATGGGAAAAAATAGTCAGTATATATTTCATTTCTTTTACATGGCTGTCTGTGATAATTGAAGGATAAAGGAAGGACGCAAGAGCATACTTTATAAAGGAGACAACTTCTGCTGCCACGTAATAAATGGGGGGAGGTAAAAACAAACGGAATCCAATTGATTTTGTGGAAGAGGATATTCTGGCGGATCTCGTCTGGTGATTCGACCAGCAATGCATGGCCTGCAAGATCTCCTCCATCTAATGCATAATGCACATAGAGAGATAGAAAGTAACATTGTTTATAAACATTGCTCAGACAGGCGATAGAGAGATACACAGTTACATTGTTTATAAACATTGATCAGACAGGAGATAGAGAGATACAAAGTTACATTGTTTATAAACATTGATCAGACAGGAGATAGAGAGATACAAAGTTACATTGTTTATAAACATTGATCATATGGGAGATTGAGAGATACAAAGTAACATTGTTTATAAACATTGATCATATGGGAGATTGAGAGATACAAAGTAACATTGTTTATAAACATTGTTCATATGGAAGATTGAGAGATGCAAAGTAAAATTGTTTATAAACATTTTGCAGACATGAGATAGAGAGATACAAAGTAACATTGTTATAAACATTATCCAGACAAGAAACAGAGAGTTACAAAGTAGCTATGTTTATAGACATTGATTATACAACATAAAAATGATAAACATTGATCAGACAGGAGATAGAGAGATACAAAGTAACATTGTTTATAAACATTGTTCAAGAACCAGCTTGAGAGATAAAAAGTAGCATTGTTTATAGACATTGATCAGACAGAAGATAGAGAGATAAAAATGTAACATTGTTTATAAACATCTTTCAGGTGGGGATAAATACTATGTAACATTGTTAGACACAAAATAACATTGTTTATAAGCATTGTTCAGACTGGATATAGAGAAATACAAAGTAACACTGCTTGTAGATATTGCTCAGACAGGAGATAGAGAGACTCCAATGAACATTGTTTATAAACATTTTGCAGACATGAGATATAGAGATACAAAGTAACATTGTTAAAAACATTGTTCAGACTAGAAATAGAGAGTTACAAAGTAGCTTTGTTTATAAACATTGATCAGACAGGAGACAGAGAGATACAATGTAACATTGTTTATAAACATTGATCAGACAGAGGGATACAAGGTAACATTGTTTATAAACATTGATCAGACAGGAGATGGAGAGATACAGAGTAACATTGTTTATAAACATTGTTCAGACAGCAGACCGAGGGATACAAAGTAACATTGTTTATAAACATTGATCAGACAGGAGATGGAGAGATACAAAGTAACATTGTTTATAAACATTATTCATATGGGAGAAAGGGAGTTCTGTGAATGGCTATATCCACTCCTCTTCATATTGATAATACAGTATATGGGTTTAGACATACTTTAATGATAGAGTCTCAGGTAAGTATTTTATGTCTTCTTTACATGGGAATCTTCTCATATTCTTACTGATGTCTGCTGGCCAACTACAGTGCCTTGAAGAAGTATTCATACCCCTTGAAATTTCCCACATTTTGTCATGTTACAACCAAAAATGATAGACCAACACAAAGTGGCACATAATTGTGAAGTGGAAGGAAAATGATAAATGGTTTTCAATATTCTTTACAAATAAATATGTGAAAAGTGTGGGGGGGGGGGGCATTTGTATGGCGCCCCCCGGAGTCAATACTTTGTAGAACCGCCTTTCTCTGTAATTACAGCTGCAAGTCTTTTTGGGGATGTCTCTACCAGCTTTGCCCATCTAGAGAGGGACATTTCTGCCCATTCTTCTTCTCTGCAAAATATCTCAAGTTCTGTCAGATTGGATGGAGAGCGTCTGTGATCAGCAAATTTCAAGTCTTGCCACAGATTCTCAATGGGATTTAGGTCTGGACTGTGACTGGGGCCATTCTAACACATGAATATGCTTTGATGTAAACCATTCCATTGTAGCTCTGGCTGGATGTTTCGGGTCGTTGTCCTGCTGGAAGGTGAACCTCCGCCTCGGTCTCAAGTCTTTTGCAGACTCTAACAGGTTTTCTTCTAAGATTGTCCTGTATTTGTCTCCATCCATCTTCCCATCAACTCTGACCAGCTTCCCTGTCCCTGCTGAAGAAAACCATCCCCACCACATGATGCTGCCACCACCATGTTTCACGGTGGGGATGGTGTGTTCAGGGGGATGGGCAGTGTTAGTTTTCCCCACACATAGCGTTTTGCTTTTAAGCCAAAAAAAGTTGAATTGTGGTCTCATCTGACCAGATCACCTTCTTCCACATGTTTGCTGCCCCCTCCCCCACATGGCTTCTCACAAACTGCAAACAGGACTTCTTATGTCTTTCTTTCACCAATGTCTTTCTTCTTGTCACTCTTCCATAAAGGGCAGATTTGTGGAGAGACGACTAATAGTTGTCCTGTGGACAGATTCTCCCCCCTGAGCTGTGGATCTCTGCAGCTCCTCCAGAGTTACCATGGGCCTCTTTGCTCTTCTCTGATGAATGCTCTCCTTGCCCGGCCCGGTCAGTTTAGGTGGACGGCCATATCTTGGTAGGTTTGCAGTTGTGCCATACTCTTTCCATTTTCAGATGATGGATTGAACAGAGCTCCATGAGATGTTCAAAGCTTGGGAGATTTTTTTATAGCCTAACCCTGCTTTATACTTCTCCACAACTTTATCCCTGACCTGTCTGGTGTGTTCCCTGGCCTTCATGATGCTGTTGTTCACTAAGGTTCTCCAATGAACCTCTGAGGGCTTCACAGAACAGCTGTATTTATACTGAGATTAAATGACACACAGGTGGACTCTATTTACTAATTAGGTGACCTCTGAAGGCAATTGGTTCCACTAGATTTTAGTTAGGGGTATCAGAGTAAAGGGGGCTGAATACAATTGCCCCCCCCCCCACACTTTTCACATATTTATTTGTAAAAATATGTTGAAAACCATTTATCATTTTTCTTCCACTTCACAATTATGAGCCACTTTGTGTTGGTCTATCACAAAAAATCCCAATAATAGATTTAGGTTTCTGGTTGTAACATGACAAAATGTGAAAAAAATCTCAAGGGGTGTGAAAACTTTTTCCAAGGCACTGTAAGTAAATTGAAAACAAACCTACCTTTCATGGTTTCCCTGTTACTAATTAGTTGCCCCTCCCCCCCCCCCATACAGGGAAGCTCGCTGTGTGTGGCCGGTCCTCTTCCTTACAAATGGCATTTATCCAAAGAAGATCAGAAGTTCTTTTTTCCAAAACACTTGGAAGGTGTTGCAGTAATCGGGTTCTTTGCCCACGGAGGGCACTGAGCGCACTCCTTCCTGAAGAGCGATTTGGTATTGTTACACGAGTTCGCTACATTTGGTGATATACAGCTTCATCATCGCCCCCCCCCCCCCCGGAGTGATCTTTGATGGAAGTGTCAACACGACACGTTCCTCATTAATGTTTAATCAACGTGTAATGCGGGCCACGAGATTATCAGTTACACACGTTCGCTGCTGATTGAGACGCCGGTCAAGGGATCCGCGCGACAGCGACTGTGCGCTCTCAGAAGATCAGAGACGCATGTGATGGTTTAGGGGTGAGGACAATGACTCGGGGGTTCTGGGGGGGCAGTGCTGTTACACTTTGAATGACATTTACGCGGTCATGCAACACTGTACTAGACATGTGCACTGCTGAAAAATGTGTTCGTTTTCATTTTCGCTTCATTCCTTTTTTTTTTTCATTTTGTTTTTTTGGTCATTCGTTGTGATTGAAATTCGTAAATTAGTCAATTTGAAAATTAGTAGACTGGGTGTCTCTAGATAAAGGAAGGCCGTAGACGTGGTGTATCTATATAAAGGAAGGCCCATAGATGTGGTGTCTCTAGATAAAGGAAGGCCGTAGACGTGGTGTATCTAGATAAAGAAAGGCCCATAGACATGATGTATCTAGATAAAGGAAGGCCCGTAGACGTGGTGTATCTAGATAAAGAAAGGCCCATAGACATGATGTATCTAGATAAAGGAAGGCCCGTAGACATGGTGTATCTATATAAAGGAAGGCCCGTAGATGTGGTGTATCTAGATAAAGGAAGGCCCGTAGACATGGTGTATCTAGATAAAGGAAGGCACATAGACGTGGTGTATCTAGATAAAAGAAGGCCCGTAGATGTGGTGTATCTAGATAAAGGAAGGCCCGTAGATGTGGTGTATCTAGATAAAGGAAGGCCCGTAGACGTGGTGTATCTAGATAAAGGAAGGCCCATAGACGTGGTGTATCTAGATAAAAGAAGGCCCGTAGATGTGGTGTATCTAGATAAAGGAAGGCCCGTAGATGTGGTGTATCTAGATAAAGGAAGGCCCGTAGACGTGGTGTATCTAGATAAAGGAAGGCACGTAGACGTGGTGTATCTAGATAAAGGAAGGCCCGCAGACGTGGTGTATCTAGATAAAGGAAGGCCCGTAGATGTGGTGTATCTAGATAAAGGAAGGCCTGTAGACATGGTGTATCTAGATAAATGAAGGCCCGTAGACGTGGTGTATCTAGATAAAGGAAGGCCCGTAGACGTGGTGTATCTAGATAAAGGAAGGCCCGTAGATGTGGTGTATCTAGATAAAGGAAGGCCCGTAGACATGGTGTATCTAGATAAATGAAGGCCCGTAGACGTGGTGTATCTAGATAAAAGAAGGCCCGTAGACGTGGTGTATCTGGATAAAGGAAGGCCGGTAGACGTGCTGTATCTGGATAAAGGAAGGCCCGTAGATGTGGTGTATCTAGATAAAGGAAGGCCCGTAGACATGGTGTATCTAGATAAATGAAGGCCCGTAGACGTGGTGTATCTAGATAAAGGAAGGCCCGTAGACGTGGTGTATCTAGATAAAGGAAGGCCCGTAGACGTGGTGTATCTAGATAAAGGAAGGCCCGTAGACGTTGTGTATCTAGATAAAGGAAGGCCCGTAGACGTGGTGTATCTAGATAAAGGAAGGCACGTAGACGTGGTGTATCTAGATAAAGGAAGGCCCGTAGACGTGGTGTATCTAGATAAAAGAAGGCCCGTAGACGTGGTGTATCTAGATAAAGGAAGGCCCGTAGACGTGGTGTATCTAGATAAAGGAAGGCCCGTAGACATGGTGTATCTAGATAAAGGAAGTCCCGTAGACATGATGTATCTAGATAAAGGAAGGCCCGTAGACATGATGTATCTAGATAAAGGAAGGCCCGTAGACATGGTGTATCTATATAAAGGAAGGCCCGTAGATGTGGTGTATCTAGATAAAGGAAGGCCCGTAGACATGGTGTATCTAGATAAAGGAAGGCCCATAGACGTGGTGTATCTAGATAAAGGAAGGCCCGTAGACGTGGTGTATCTAGATAAAGGAAGGCCCGTAGACATGGTGTATCTAGATAAAGGAAGGCCCGTAGACGTGCTGTATCTAAATAAAGGAAGAACCGTAGACGTGGTGTATCTAGATAAAGGAAGGCCCGTAGACGTGGTGTATCTGGATAAAGGAAGGCCCGTAGACGTGGTGTATCTAGATAAAGGAAGGCCCCTAGACGTGGTGTATCTAGATAAAGGAAGGCCCGTAGACGTGGTGTATCTAGATAAAGGAAGGCCCGTAGACGTGGTGTATCTAGATAAAGGAAGGCCCGTAGACGTGGTGTATCTAGATAAAAGAAGGCCCGTAGACGTGGCGTATCTAGATAAAGGAAGGCCCGTAGACGTGGTGTATCTAGATAAAGGAAGGCCCGTAGACGTGGTGTATCTAGATAAAGGAAGGCCTATAGACGTGGTGTATCTAGATAAAGGAAGGCCCGTAGACGTTGTGTATCTAGATAAAGGAAGGCACGTAGACGTGGTGTATCTAGATAAAAGAAGGCCCATACATGTGGTGTATCTAGATAAAAGAAGGCCCGTAGATGTGGTGTATCTGGATAAAGGAAGGCCCGTAGACGTGGTGTATCTAGATAAAAGAAGGCCCGTAGACGTGGTGTATCTAGATAAAGGAAGGCCCGTAGACATGGTGTATCTAGATAAAGGAAGGCCCGTAGACATGGTGTATCTAGATAAATGAAGGCCCGTAGACGTGGTGTATCTAGATAAAGGAAGGCACGTAGACGTGGTGTATCTGGATAAAGGAAGGCCCGTAGACGTGGTGTATCTAGATAAAGGAAGGCCCCTAGACGTGGTGTATCTAGATAAAGGAAGGCCCGTAGACGTGGTGTATCTAGATAAAGGAAGGCCCGTAGACGTGGTGTATCTAGATAAAGGAAGGCCCGTAGACGTGGTGTATCTAGATAAAGGAAGGCCCGTAGACGTGGTGTATCTAGATAAAGGAAGGCCCGTAGACGTGGTGTATCTAGATAAAGGAAGGCCCGTAGACGTTGTGTATCTAGATAAAGGAAGGCACGTAGACGTGGTGTATCTAGATAAAAGAAGGCCCGTAGATGTGGTGTATCTGGATAAAGGAAGGCCCGTATACGTGGTGTATCTGAATTTTTTAAAAGCATTTCACACAGTTCCCCATAAATGTTTACTGTACAAAATAAAGTCCGTTGGCATGGACCATAGGGTGACTACATGGATTAAAATCTGGCTACAAGGGCAAGTTCAGAGGGTGGGGATAAATGGGGAGTACTCGGAATGGTCGGGCGGGTAGTGGGGTCCCCCAGGGTTCTGTGCTGGGACCAATCCTATTTAATTTGTTCACAAACGACCTGGAGGATGGGGTAAAAAGTACAAATCCCTGTATTTGCGGATGATACTAAGCTAAGCAGGGCAATAACTTCTCCGCAGGATGTGGAAACCTTTCAAAAAGATCTGAACAAATTAATGGGGTGGGGCAACTACATGGCAAATGAGGTTCAATGTAGAAAAATGTAAAATAATGCATTTGGGTGGCAAAAATATGAATGCAATCTATAGACTGGGGGGAGAACCTCTGGGGGGATCCAGGATGGAAAAGGACCTGGGGGTCCTAGTAGATGATAGGCTCAGCAATGGCATGTGATGCCAAAGTGCTGATAACAAAGCAAACAGAATATTGGCATTAAAAAGGGGATCAACTCCAGAGATAAAACGATAATTCTCCCGCTCTACAAGACTCTGGTCCGGCCGCACCTGGAGTATACTGTCCAGTTCTGGGCACCAGTCCTCAGGAAGGATGTACTGGAAATGGAGCGACTACAAAGAAGGGCAACAAAGCTAATAAAGCATCTGGAGAATATTAGTTATGAGGAAAGGTTGTGAGCACTGAACTTATTCTCTCTGGAGAAGAGACGCTTGAGAGGGAATATGATTTCATTATATAAATACCGTACTGGTGACCCCACAATAGGGAGAAAACTTTTTCGAGGAAGGGAGTTTAACAAGACTCGTTGCCACTCATTAAAATTAGAAGAAAAGAGGTTTAACCTTAAACTACGTAGAGGGTTCTTTACTGTAAGAGCGGCAAGGATGTGGAATTCCTTTCTACAGGTGGTGGTCTCAGCTGGGGGGGCATTGATAGTTTCAAGAAACTATTAGATAAGTACCTGAACGACCGCAACATACAGGGATATACAATGTAATACTGACATATAATCACACACATGGGTTGGACTTGATGGACTTGTGTCTTTTTTCCAACCTCGCCTACTATGTTGAATTTACAGTGACCAGTATGATAAAGTGAGAGCGATAACACTAAATTCAACACATCTGCTCCCCATTCACACCTGAGGCCTTGTAGCACTAACGAGTCACATGACACCGGGGAGGGAAAATGGCTAATTGGGCCCAATTTGGGCATTTTCACTTAGGGGTGTACTCACTTTTGTTGCCAGCGGTTTAGACATTAATGGCTGTGTGTTGAGTTATTTTGAGGGGACAGCAAATTCACACTGTTATACAAGCTGTACACTCACTACTTTACATTGTAGACAAGTGTCATTTCTTCAGTGTTGTCACATGAAAAGAGAGAAGAAAAGATTTACACAAATGTGAGTGAGGGGTGTACTCACTTTTGTGAGATACTGTATATCCCATAGTTTGTAAACTGTATACCTCTCCTACAGACAAAATAATATACTGTACACTGATTTGCGTTATTTTCACCCCAAAAAATTTAACAAAATACATTTTGGCCTAAATTTATGAATTTTATAACAGAAAGAAAAGTGCCTCCCCTCCCAAATTTTTTGTCTTTTTTTGTTTATTTAGCAAAAAAATTAAAAACACAGCGGTGTTAACCGCTTGCCAACCAGCGCACCCCGATATACGTCGGCAGAATGGCAGTGGTGGGCAAAACAGGTACGTCCCCTTTAAGAAGCGATGTTGCGGGCTGCGGTCTCCGTGACCGCGGTTCCCGCGGGCCCGATGTCCGCCGGGTGCCCGCGATCATGTCACGGAGTGGAAGAACGGGCAAATGCTTTGGTTAACAAGGCATTTCCCCATTCTGCCTAGTGACAGAACAGAGATCTCTGCTCGCAGTCATCGCTGTCATGTCCTAGGTAGCCCACCCCCACCCCCCCCCACAGTTGGAATCACTCCCTAGGACACACTTATTCCCTTGATCACCCCCCTAGTGTTAACCCCTTCCCTGCCAGTGTCATTTACACAGTAATCAGTGCATTTTTATAGAAGTGATCGCTATATAAATGCCAACTGTCCCAAAATAGTGTCAAAAGTGTCCGATCTGTCCGCCATAATGTTGCAGTCACGATAAAATTCGCTGATCGCCGCCATTGCTAATAAAAATAAAAAAAATTAAAAATAAAAATGCCATAAAACTATCCCCTATTTTGTAGACACTATAAATTTTGCGCAAACTAATCAATATACGGTTATTGCGTTTTTTTTTTTTTTTACCAAAAATATGTAGAAGAATAAATATCGCCCTAAACTGAGGAAAAAAAATAATTTTTTAAATATTTTTGGGGGGATATTTATTATAGCAAAAAGTAAAAAATATTGCGTTTTTTTTTCTTTTTTCAAAATTGTCGCTATTTTTTTGTTTCTAGCGCAAAAAATAAAAACCCGCAGAGGCGATTAAATACCACCAAAAGAAATCTCTATTTGTGGGGAAAAAAAATCACGTCAATTTTGTTTCGGAGCCACATCGCGCGACCGCGCAATTGTCAGTTAAAGCGACGCAGTGCCGAATCGCAAAAAAGTGCTCTGGTCAAGAAGGGGGTAAAATCTTCCGGGGCTGAAGTGGTTATATACCCAAAAATATGTAGAAGAATAAATATCGCCCTAAACTGAGGAAAAAATATTTTTTTTAAATATTTTTGGGGGGATATTTATTATAGCAAAAAGTAAAAAATATTGCGTTTTTCTTTTCAAAATTGTCACAATTTTTTTATTTACAGCGCAACAAAATAAAAACCGCAGAGGCGATTAAATACCACCAAAAGAAATCTCTATTTGTGGGAAAAAAAATTACGTCAATTTTGTTTCGTAGCCACGTCGCACAGTTAAAGGGACGCAGTGCCGAATCACAAAAAAAGTGCTCTGGTCAGGAAGGGGGTCAAATCTTTCTGGGGCTGAAGTGGTTATATACCACCAAAATAAAGCTCTAGTTGTGTGGACACAATGATAAAATTTTGTTTGGGATACAGTGTAGCGTGACCGCGCAATTGTCATTCAAAGTGTGACAGCGCTGAATACTGGAAATTGGCCTGGGCAGGAGGGGGGGGGGGGGGGGGTGAAAGTGTCCGGTATTGAAGGGGTTAATGCAGATGTGGGGGGGGGGGGTTTACAACATTTTTTATCAATTGTATCCACCAGAAAACAAAAAGACTCCTCTGAAATTGTCGCCTAATGGCGTTTGCTACATCGAGATCCCTCCAGGCTTTACAGTAACGCCGCGCCGCACATGCCCCGTGTTTTCCCAGTGACCTATGGATTGTACGGTGTCATACTTTAGATTAAAAGCCGCAATAACACCCTCTGCGCTCCTAATCCATGAAAAACGTATCGAACGCAAGAAACAAACATCACCAATAGCTGAACCCTCTCCAATGGCATTTAATAAGCCAGGCGGCGCGGCCTTTTTTTTATTACACGCCGACACCGAAGGGGGGGGAAACGGCGATGGATATTGCGAGAACCATTTGTATCAATTACGGATGTGCCTATTTTTAGATTCATTAGAATAGAAGAGGACGCGTCAGATTGTGATACACGATGTCATCTTCTCATTAATACAGAATAATAGAATAATGGAACGTTTTCGCGCCGAGGTAAAGATTTTTTTTTCCTCTGTAATATCCAGCCATTAAGGGAAATTGCACACCTGTGGAAAATAAAAGACATGGATTAAAGACTCAGAATTATGGTGATTAAATAAAGAAGATGGGAGATTGGCGCAGAAGGCATGGCTGCGCAACGTAGTGGTTATAGCAACTCTTTACATAAATGGCTACATATGGTAAGGCTGCGAATTATGGTTCCACCTCCAGTCCATTGAAGCTTAAAGGGAAGTCCACTCATGTATTTCAGTTTTTGGTTGCTGTCTAAGCCCTTGTACACACGGTCGGACATTCTGCAAAACCAAATCCGTTGGATTTTGTCCGACGGATTTTGTCCGACGGATTGTGTCCGAAACTGTTGCATACACACGGTCGGACCAAGTTGTCGGAAAATCCGATCGTTCAGAACGTGATGACGTTATTTCGTTACGACGGGACTACGTTCACGCTAGTAGCCAATAGCTTTGGTGTAGGAATTTGATCTCAGCATGCGTGGCACTTTGTCCGATCAAAATTCTCTACACATGATCGGATTATGTCCGATCGGACCAGTTTGTCGGAAAATATTTCCAACAAGTTGGAAAATTGGGTCCGACGGATATTCCGACGGAAACAGTCCGATGCAGACCACACACAGTCGGATTATCCGACGACACGGTCCGATAGGACACATTCCGACGGATTCTCCGACCGTGTGTACAAGGGCAAAGAGAGCCTGTGGTATAACCCCAAGGCCATAAACGGAGGGCCGGTATGACAGGGGTTAATGGGGCTTAGGTACCGTTAAGAGGAAGAAGGGGGGTATCAGGGAATTTGTTAGGTGGGTGCGGAGTGGGTGATGGAGATGGGGGTGGAGCTGTTGGGGGAAGTGAGTTAGGACGAGAAAGGGTGGTTTCAGTTAGAAGGGGAAGAGAGAGGAACAGCTTCCGCATGTGAGGGCTCCATCGCTCGCCTGCAAGTATGGGGGATTTAGAGGCCTTGATGTCACAGATACGGGCTGCAGTGGCTGTGTGTGGCACGGACTGGCTGCATGCCCAAGTCGGGGGACTGCTGGTGGGAGCCGGGCTGGGGGGTGCTGTCCCTGCTTCCCCCCGTGCTGTACCACGTGCTCGGAGGTCTAGGCCCCCGGAGCGCCTCAGCCCGGAGATCTCCCTCAGAGTCCAGCTCCGCCTTAGGGGCCCCTTCTGTGTCTGCCTTGAGGGACCCTCCAGCCCCCACACCGAAACGCTGGTCCCAGGCTGTGGCGGTACGGCCCGGGAGGAATCCTCTTCCTTAGCGAGACTCGCGACTGATAGTGAAGCTCGCCCCCTCTATGGTGGTTCAGGAAGCTGATGCAGCGCCCGGCGCAACTGGGAGTTTCTTGACCAGCACAGCTGTGGCAGATTGCGTTGGAGTGACTGCGACGCTGATTCGGCGGTCGGTGAGTGAGGCCACCTGGTCGGTGTATTCAAGGGCCTGGGAGGAGGGGTTTGGTCTGGTCCGGGGGTTTGAGTGGTGCTGTAGGTGAGAGTGATGATGGGTTCTTGGTGTTGTATTTCATAGGTCGGAATGTGGAGGAGGGAGTGTTGGTGTCGGTGTTGAATAGTAAGCTGGCAGGGTTGGCATTTTTGTTCAAGTTATTAGGTCGTAGGGATTGTACGAAGGATTTTTTGGCAAGGCAGGCAATAAAGATTTACCGCAGGGGGTGTCACCCGGTGTCTTTTGAGTTGTTGGGTTCGTTCTTTTAGGCGCTTCCAGATGTGTGTTTCTCGGATTATGAGGCCCTCTTGTTCCGGACGGCTTTTTTTTGGGCTTTTTTCTGGGGCGTTGCGTATTGGGGAACTGGTTTGTTCTTCTAGATGGGGGTCTGATGGTTTGCAGTCAACTGACGGGCAATGTAGTGACGAATCAGTGTTTTTTTTGGATAACAAGATCCAAGACAGATCAAGTAGGGCGTGGGGTGTGGGTGGAGTTGTTCGGTGTTGCAGGGTCACTGGCTTGTCCGGTTCAGGATGTTTCACGTTTTTTGGAGTTGAGTTGACCCCTTTTTGTTGCATGCGGATGGTTGGGCTTTGTCTCGGTATCAGTTTACGGCAGTGTTTAGGAAGTGTTTTGTGGTCCTGGGACTTTGTCCGTCCGACTTTGCTTCTCATTCCTTTCGTATTGGGGCTGCAACATAGGCGGCGCATTGGGGTTAAGTGAGGGGGTTTTGCGGCGTATTGGTAGGTGGGAATCTTGGCAACACCGCCTGTATGTACGTCCTCATTTGTTATGATTCATGTTTGTCTATGTGGGGTTTGGGCCTGTATGCTGTCCTGTTTGTCCCCTCTGCTTGTGGTGCGTGGTGTTTTGCGTGGTATTTTGTTGTTTTTTCTTTACAAGAAAGGGCTCCTGCTTGATTTGGATAATATCATACCCATATGTCCATTGGGGAGCGAGGAGAGCTTGATGTTCGGCCTCACAGATGTCAATTGGGCATTCCTAGGAAGGAAGCAGTGGTTCGTTGGATCAGGATGCCCAGTCTATTGTGGAGCAGAGTGGTTCCTGAGTTTGAGCGTTTTGTTCGGCTTGATAGAGCCCCCAATGTTTTGGTGGTACATGCTGGGGGGGGGGAGGGGGATGATTTAGGGCTACGGTCTATGACGGAGCTAATAAGGGATGTAAAATTTGACTTTCTTTGGCTTCGTTCAGAGTAAGCGGACTTATTGATAGTACACAATGAAGGTGGGCTAGGTCAGTTATGGGCATTAACAAGGCATGGGTAAAGGTAACTCGGGAGGTGGCACCATTTCTGATGCGCAATGGGGGTTTGGTGGTATGCCACCACGAGTTAGAAGTGGAACCCTGACGATATTTACGTGGGGGCGGTATTCATTTGAATGCTGTCGGTATTGACATGTGGTGTCTGGGGTTGGAGGAAGGTATTCAGAGGACCCTTAGGACTCGGAGGCCGCTCAAACCTAAGGTGTCAGGTTTGAGTGGTGGTGGCGGGGTGCAAGGTCCTTTTAGGTTGGACTTGTATCTTTTTTCAACCTCACCTACTATGTAACTATGTAGGTCATATGGGCACTTAAAAGGTAAGGTGTAGGGACCCGTCTGAGGTACAGTTACCAGTTGGTATGGGTACCTGCTAGTTGCCTCAGAGTCAGTGGTTTGCAAATGGAGGCCTTAGATGTGACTAGCAGGTATGGTTCTGGTTTTATGCCTATTGGGACCTTGGGCTCCATTAATGTTAATAAACTGGGGATCTGCTGAACAGGGGTACTAATATGCTGTGGATCTGCTGAACAGGGGTACTAATAAACAGAGGATCTGCTGAACAGCACTTTAATGTATGTTAAAGTCAAAGCAGGTGTAAATGAGCCTTTATGGGAATAAACAGGAGGAGCAGGGACACAGAGATAGGTGGGGAAACCCTAAACTTCCAGATTGCATGAAACAGAGTTGGAAGATATGGCCAGGACATTTCACTGTTGGCATATCCAAAACATATAAGAAGCCAGGAGCTGACCCATCTCACCAGGTTCCATCTGTCCTTACCACAGCTCTCTCAAGCCCCACTTACAGTCCTCAGCCTACACACAGTCCCCCCCCCCCCCAACCTCCCATAGTGACCTACAGTGCTCCTAGGCCCCCTAAGAGCTTTCAGCTTTCACAGTGCCCCCCCCCCCCCAACCACCCATAGAGGCCCAAGGTGCTCCCAGGCCCCCTAAAAGTTCTCAGAATTGAGATCTCTCAGCTTCCACAGTGCTCCCCAACCTCCCATAGTGGACCCCAGTGCTCCCAGGCCCTGTGAGAGAGCCCTCAACCTCCACAGTGCCCCCCAACACTCCCATACTGGCCAACAATGTTCCGGGGATCCTGAGAGCCCTTAGTCTCCACAGTGCCCCCAAACCCCCACAAGTCTCCCAGGCCCCCTGAGTGCCCTTGACCTCCACAGTGCCCCCAATCCTCCCATACTGGGCCACAATGTTCCAGGCTCCCTGAGAGCCTTCAGCCACCACAGTCTATCTTCCCACAATCACCCACAGGGCTCCCAGGCCCCCTGAGAGCCTTTGGCCTCTACAGTGCCCCCAACCCACCCTTAGTCACCCACAGGGCTCCCAGGCCCCCTGAGAGCCTTTGGCCTCTACAGTGCCCCCAACCCACCCTTAGTCCCCCACAGGGCTCCCAGGCCCCCTGAGAGCCCTCAGCCTCCACAGTGTCCCCCAACCTCCTACAACCCTACCTAGTATTTATTGTGCGAGTATAAACTGTATTATCTACTGATGGGGTATAGAAAGACTTTTCTTTCTATACAGGGTCTTGGTCTCAAAAAAGGTCGAGGACCACTGATTTAGGTAATATAATACTCAAGAAATTGAGGTTTCATTTTTTTTTTCTTTGTAGAGTTATTCTAATTGGCCTTGTTTTGTAGCTGCATCATCTTGACAAGTCCTGAACATACGATATGAAGCTTGCATCCAAGCAGAGTCTATAGTTCAGGTTCATCGGCGCCATGCTCTGCACCCTCCATTTTTCCCATACTTGACATGAAGCTTGAATTACCTGGACTGATGGCTGCGGCATTGTGGTGATGTCTAGTTGTTATGACACCTTTGTTAAAGTTTAATACCTCCCTCCTTGCCATCTGGCCTCCCGTACAACAAAGGACCCCACAGGAGAGGAGAGGAGAGGAGACAAGCCGAACGGCACCATTGTCTTGTATTCATGTTCTTTCTTGCTCGCCTGAATGTCTTGTCCGCTTACTTTCAATTTGCTGTCAGACGACAGAAGGTTATTGAGAGTAGGAAAGTTCCAAACGTTCGCTTTTGACAATGTCACTGAAACCGGAGATGGAAATCCGTGATGCACCTTGTTAGACATGAAGCTCAATAAAAAATAAATAAAAAAAAAAGACGGCAGTTGCCGACTCGGAAGATTTCTATTCGCTCGTTATTTTAGCTTAAAGAGTTAGTTCACTCAACTGACACCATACACCCTCCCCATTCCCACCCCCACTACTTACCACCCGTGGGTGATGAGCTATCAGCCGGGATAGCGGTCCAGGCATCTGAAATCCTCACTCTTCTCTCTCTGCTTTTTTTGTAGGGTTTCCAAGATGTATCAGTGATTCCAATTGGTCAAAGTGGTCATGTGCTGGAGCTGACCAATCAGAATCACTCTGCTCCATCCTGGAAGCCCTACAGACAGAAGCGAAAGAGAGGGTATGACAGGGTCACGTAAATTTGTTGGGCCACATCCTAAAACATCACAACAAAGAAAAGGGGGTCCCCTGGGGGTGGACTTTTAAGGCACGTACAAATTATAATAGTATACAAATTATTTTATTACATAAAACCAAACAAAAGGTAATTGAATATACAGTATATATTAAAAAGTACACCAACAGGTATATATACAACCAGTATTGATGCTATGTCGTATCATTCGTTTGAACAGAAAACACCCTACGCGTTTCGGAGCTTGGAAAAGCGTGTCCTTCTTCAGGGGGGTGTGGATACAATGTTTCTGTAGAATAATACTGTTAACATATATGACAATAGCCGCTGGGCACCATTTGATAAAAGAACAAACAATTGTACAGGACCATATGGGTATATTTGACTCTGCCAATGCTCGAGGTATATGCCCCAGTCTATCTCTATTCAATAAAGTGTTGTAGAGATCCTGCAGGAGTGGTGTGAAAACAGGTCTGCAGTTCCCTGCAGTCATATGAACTGGGACATTTATAGTTGTTTTACCCAGAATAACACTTCACCATATGGAGTTATGGGAGAGGATGAGAGGTCCGTCCAGCCGGCGTCCTGCAAATAAGGTCCCTGCAGACCTGTTTTCACACCACTCCTGCAGGATCTCTACAACACTTTATTGAATAGAGATAGACTGGGGCATATACCTCGAGCATTGGCGGAGTCAAATATACCCATATGGTCCTGTACAATTGTTTGTTCTTTTATCAAATGGTGCCCAGCGGCTATTGTCATATATGTTAACAGTATTATTCTACAGAAACATTGTATCCACACACCCCTGAAGAAGGACACGCTTTTCCAAGCTCCGAAACGCGTAGGGTGTTTTCTGTTCAAATGAATGATACGACATAGCATCAATACTGGTTGTATATATATACCTATTGGTATACTTTTTAATATATACTGTATATTCAATTACCTTTTGTTTGGTTTTATGTAATAAAATAATTTGTATACTATTATAATTTGTACGTGGCTTAAAAGTCCACCCCCAGGGGACCCCCTTTTGTTTGTACAGACAGAAGCGGGAATGCAGCAGGGATTTCAAATCCCTGGACTGACTGCTACACTGGCTGCGTGACAGCTCATCACCCACAGAGATAAGTACAGTAGGAATCGGCAGGGGTGGGGTTGGGTGGGGTTGTGGGGGGGGAGTACAGTGTTAGTTCACTTTTTTGGATTTTTTTTCTGGAAATGTGCACACTTTAAAGGCAGAAGTACCTTAAAGTGGAGTTCCACCCAAAAAAGGAACTTCCGCTTTCTGGATTCCTCCCCCCTCCAGTGTCACATTTGGCACCTTTCAGGGCGGGGGTTGAGCAGATACCTGTCTAATACAGGTATTTGCTCCCACTTCCGAGCATAGATAGCCGCAGTATCCACGGATATCCGGCGCTTCCTCCAACCCCCCCCCCCCCCGCTGTCTTCTGGGAGGTAGGTCCCAGAAGACAGCAGGGACCAGTGGGATCGTGCAGCGTGTCTCGCTCATGCGCAGTAGGGAACCAGGCTGCGAGGCCGCAAGGCTTCACTTCCCCATTTCCTCACTGAAGATAGCGGCACCTCCGTCCGAGAGCCCGAGGGATATATATCGGCCTCGGGTGCCGGCATCGCGGGCGCCCTGGACAGGTAAGTGTCCATATTTTAAAAGTGCAGTGTTTGTAGCTGCTGACTTAAAAAAATAAATAAATTGGCAGAACTCCGGTTTAATGTGACCTGGTATTAGCCTCTTGAAGTCCTTGTGCAGCAGGACTGGAGTGTGAGAGGAAGAGGCAGCCCAAGGAGCCAATCATTTTATGTGTTAACAAAGACGCATGCTGATAGGAAGAGAGAGAGAGAGCGGAGTGACAGAGAGATCTGCTCATCAATGCGCTGCTTCTCCTTTCACTGCCCAGTCACAGGTTGGGGCTTGGTCGGGGATGACCTGAGCTTAGAGGAAGTGGTGTGAATGATGCTGCCTACCAAAGACATCTATTGGCAGAAAAAAGGTGAAAAGGTGAACACTTTGAAGTCAGAAGTACCTTAATGTGACCTGGTATCAGCCTTTTGCAGTCCTTATATAGCAGGACTAAAGTGTAAGAGGAGGAAACAGCCAAAGGAGCCAATCGTGTTATGTGCCAACAAGAAGCATGTTGGTAGGAAGAGAGAGCGGAGTGACAGAGAGATATGCTCATGACTGCACTGCTTCTCCTTTCACTGACCAGTATTAGGTTGGGGCTTGGTCCGGGATGACCTGAGCTTAGAGGGAATGGTTTGAAGGATGCTGCCTGTGAGACTGAGGGCATCTAGTGGCAGAAAAAGGGACTGCAGGGGAAATCTCTGAACTAAAGCTGAATATTGCGTTTTTTTTTTTTTTGCTATTTTATCTTTTATTGGGCTATTCATTTTTAGCTTTTTTTTACTTTGGCTGAAAAAGTGCTTTAACCCCTTGCAGCCTCTCAGCACCCGTTTCTTGGTGCCGCTTATATTTGCATGAATTGCTGTCCATACAGCTGTGCCGAGAGCACACGCGTTGCGCACGCTCTTGACACAGTTACCGGCGCATAACTGAAAGTTTTTGGGATCACGTGGCCGACGTGACAGCCATTCACGGCGGTCACGCACTCCTAAGCCCCGCCCCGCCTCCTGGTGTAATAAATAAACCTCCTAAAGGGCCAGGAGGTGCCGGTGTCTTATCATATAAGGTCCTCCATCCGATAGTGTTCGCTGCGTACTGCGCATGCTCAGTACACAGCAACATAGATTCCGAAAATTGCAGAGGATGAACGGCGCCTGCGCCGTGAGTCCAGGTTCTATCCCCACTATCCAAGTGGACTTAGAGTTAGAATATAAAAGAGCCGAGCGCAGCGAGGCCGAGCCCGAAGCGTGGCGAGCGAAGCTCGCTCGCGAGGGGCCCTCTAATATTCACAACCCTATGTCTATTTGGATGGTGGGGCTACCACCTCCACTCACGGCGCAGGCGCCGTTCAGCTTCGGAGATTTCCCGAAGCTTCGTCTGCTTCGTACTGCGCATGCGCAGTATGGCACGGACACTATATGATGGCCGGACACTATATGGCACAACACCGGCGTGAAGAAGTTAAAGCAGATCTAAACATAGACACTAAAGTCTGACACAAGCTTTTTGTTAAAGCGGAACATCAGGGAAAACAAAAAATACACTTGCAGTGGGGTTCCGCCTGCACTGGAAGGGTTAAATGCTCGTAGGGTACCAAAAAAAAAAAAGGACTTTTACTTACCCAAATCCCTCCCTCCCTCAGCAGCCTCCTGTGCACTGCAGGGCTATTGGCTTCACTATGACTTCACTGGCTTCACTATGACTTCACCGGCTTCACTATGACTTCACTGGCTTCACTATGACTTCACTGGCTTCACTATGACTTCACCGGCTTCACTATGACTTCACTGGCTTCACTATGACTTCACTGGCTTCACTATGACTTCACTGGCTTCACTATGACTTCACTATGACTTCACATTCTTGTTTTGGTCAGCGATGCAGAAAGATTTGATGCCAGAGGATGGACATGATGGGCAGGCAATGGGCCTTTTTTAGAAGAGGAATGAGCAAAAGGCAAGCCTAAGGCTTTTCTGACAAGCTACAAGAGAAGGATAATAATGACTCTTCGGCAGTGTGAGTCAGTGAAATGCAGTTCAATCATGAGCAGACGGAGGATGACATTAAATATCAGAGTGTGACAAGTGAAATATGCGGCTGACACCTGGACGGTACATCATGATGACTCCGAGACGCTTCTGAGAACATCGAGGTGCGTCTGCTCTTCTAGAGAGAACTACCGATGGATTTGAAACGAGCCTTTCACTGCATGTCCTTCCAGGTAAAAGATTTCATGTTATTTGGTGAAGGTGGTAATAAAAAGGTATCTAAATACCAGACTTTTTTTATTTATTTGGATTACAGTAGGGAAGGCATAAATACCCCGCTTCTCTTTTGCTGTATGTGTCCCATCAAGGAGATTTAAAGTGGTTGTAAACCCTTACCATAGGCATGCTTAGATGGTGTGCCTGGGCACACTCTAATCACAATGTGTGGTGCAGATTTCCCTTGTTTAAACTCCTAATATTTCACCAAAGCCCCTAAAAAAATGTGTACATTTTTTTTTTTATAAAATTGTAAAAAATAAATAAAAAAAAAAACACTGCCCTACTGACACCAATTTCTGCTCTACTGACACCATCAGTATATATACATGTAGCACCCTGGAGTTTAGGCAGGGTTGCTCCTCACACATTTACTTGCCAGGAATAACTATCCTGGTTGATTGTTAGAGATCTGTTGATTCCTCCCTAAGTTTGGCCTTGTTGCAATTTTCTCTTCTACCACTAGGTGGCCAGGTATTTGGTGGCACTGGATTTGAGAAGGACAACTCACGGCCAGGTTATGGGTATGTGGCGTATCTCAGCCAATGAGCAGGAGTTTTTCTTGAATCCCTTGGCCTGCTGGGAGAGTCTATATATTCAGTGGAGTCAGGTGATCTGTGTTCTATGCCACCTGGACGGCTGCCTGGGTGGACGTGGGTCGTATTGCCCCGGGGCAGCTAGGCCAGAAACCTAAGGCCTATCCCGGGGACATCTGGTTCTGGGCTGTCTGAGGGCCTATCCAGAAGCAAGAGAGCAGCTCAGGGTTGGGATTGCAGCTTGCAGTCCAACCAGAGGTGACGGTTCTGCCGGCCGGAGAACCTGTCATGGTCGGAGGTTTAGGGGAAGCTGTCGCCACGAAGGGACTATCCGCCTTATTACCAGGGACCACAGTGAGCAACTGAAGCAAGTACCGGAGCAGTATTCTCACCAACTGGGGACGGTGAAGAATCGGGAAACTTCAGGCGGTGAGCAAGCCAGGGACCCAACCACCGGAGGTGATGCTTGCAGAGCAGCCTTGTGTGTCAAGCCAGGGACCGAGCAGGCCAGCGGGGTGAAGCTTGAGGAGTATCTGGAGTGCCAAGCTAGGGACCCAGCAGAGAAGTGGGGGGTGACGCTTGAGGAAGATACCACCGTGAAGATTGGAGGAACTCAAGGGATTCAGTGGCAGTGAATCAGAGGGTCTAGTGAGAGACCAGGAGCTCAGTGGGCTGAAGAACTACAAGGAGTGATTGTAGTGAAGGTGAAAGAACTGTTATGCCGTGTACACACGGTCGGACTTTCCGGCAGAAAAAGTCAGACGGAATCATTTCATCAGATATTCCGATCGTGTGTGGGCTTCATCTGACTTTTAAAAAAAAAAATTCTGACAGACCTAGAAATAGAACATGTTTTAAATCTTTCCGACGGAATCAATTCCTATTGGGAAAACCGTTCATCTGTGTGCTGTTCCGACGGACCAAAAACTATGCAAGGGCAGCTATTGGCTACTGGCTATTGAAATTCCTTTTTCTTGTCCCGTCGTACGTCATCGCGTTCTAAACTATCGGACTTTGGTGCGATCGCGTGTAGGCAAGTCCGTTTCCGTGGAACTCCTTCGGAAAGACCGTCAGAGTTTATTCTGACGGAAAAAACAGTTGTGTGTACGCAGCATTACGCTTTGTGTTAGGAACTGTTAAAGACTGTTGCCATAGGAGACAGCATTCCTACACGTGCAGATGTGACGTCTTGCTGGAAGCCATTCCCTGCATGGCTGTCCTCCTATTTTTGTAATTCCTTTATTTTTCAAAGAGGATATGGTTTACAACCCAAGTAAATGACATAAAACATATAACATACAGTGCCTTGCGAAAGTATTCGGCCCCCTTGAACTTTTTAAGCTTTTGCCACATTTCAGGCTTCAAACATAAAGATATAAAATTAATTTTTTTTGTGAAGAATCACCAAGAAGTGGGACACAATTGTGAAGTGGAACGAAATCTTTTGGATATTTTAAACTTTTTTAGCAAATAAAAAACTGAAAAGTGGTGCGTGCAAAATTATTCGGCCCCTTTACTTTCAGTGCAGAAGACTCACTCCAGAAGTTCAGCGAGGATCTCTGAATGATCCAATGTTGTCCTAAATGACTGATGGTGATAAATAGAATCCACCTGTGTGTAATCAAGTCTCTGTATAAATGCACCTGCTCTGTGATAGTCTCAGGGTTCTGTTGAAAGCGCAGAGAGCATCATGAAGACCAAGGAACACACCAGGCAGGTCCATAATACTGTTGTGGAGAAGTTTAAAGCTGGATTTGGATACAAAAAGATTTCCCAAGCTTTAAACATCCCAAGGAGCACTGTGCAAGCGATCATTTTGAAATGGAAGGAGTATCAGACCACTGCAAATCTACCAAGTCCCTCTAAACTTTCAGCTCAGACAAGGAGAAGACTGATCAGAGATGCAGCCAAGAGGCCCATGATCACTCTGGATGAACTGCAGAGAACTACAGCTGAGGTGGGAGAGTCTGTCCATAGGACAACAATCAGTCGTACACTGCACAAATCTGGCCTTTATGGAAGAGTGGCAAGAAGAAAGCCATTTCTCAAAGATATCCATAAAAAGTCTCGTCTAAAGTTTGCCACAAGCCACCTGGGAGACACACCAAACATGTGGAAGAAGGTGCTCTGGTCAGATGAAACCAAAATCCAACTTTTTGCCCACAATGCAAAATGATATGTTTGGCGTAAAAGCAACACAGCTCATCACCCTCAACACACCATCCCCACTGTCAAACATGGTGGTGGCAGCATCATGGTTTGGGCCTGCTTTTCTTCAGCAGGGACAGGGAAGGTGGTTAAAATTGAGGGGAAGATGGATGCAGCCAAATACAGGACCATTCTGGATGAAAACCTGTTGGAGTCTGCAAAAGACCTGAAACTGGGACAGAGATTTATCTTCCAACAAGACAATGATCCCAAACATACAGCAAAATCTACAAAGGAATGGTTCACAAATAAACGTATCCAGGTGTTAGAATGGCCAAGTCAAAGTCCAGACCTGAATCCAATCGAGAATCTGTGGAAAGAGCTGAAAACTGCTGTTCACAAACGCTCTCCATCCAACCTCACTGAGCTCGAGCTGTTTTGCAAGGAAGAATGGGCAAGAATTTCAGTCTCTCGATGTGCAAAACTGATAGAGACATACCCCAAGCGACTTGCAGCTGTAATCGCAGCAAAAGGTGGCTCTACAAAGTATTAACGCAAGGGGGCTGAATAATTTTGCACGCCCCACTTTTCATTTTTTTATTAGTTAAAAAAGTTTCAAAAATCCAATAGAATTCGTTCCACTTCACAATTGTGTCCCACTTGTTGGTGATTCTTCACAAAAAATAACAATGTTATATCTTTATGTTTGAAGCCTGAAATGTGGCAAAAGGTTGAAAAGTTCAAGGGGGCCGAATACTTTCACAAGGCACTGTATAATACGGTCATGTAATGGGAACAATAGGGTCACATCGGCAAATGTACAAGTCAGTCGTCCCAGCAATACCCTAATCGGATGGGCACATAGGATATAATGGTTTCAAGAATCGTGAACAACAGGTAGAGCTGGAGGAATCCACGAGTGACTATAAGGGGGACCCTAGCATAAAACATAAATGTCAAGTTGTGCTAGAAAATAAGATTCAAACATTATCGGGATGCTGAGCATCTGATGGCCGGTTGGATTAGGATATAACGTAACGTCAGCAATAAAAAAAAGAAATAAAATAAGAATAAAGTTGGATGCGGATATAAGCTATATTCGAAAAAGTAATACCCACAACTAAAGCTAATATTCGAATAAGGAGGGGCAGGAGGGGGAGATTAATTAAGTGGGGGAGGGGGAAAGAAGATAGTAGGTGTCTCTAATGTGGGAGAAAAAATACATTAGAGGAAAGGGGAGAGAGAAATTAAACAGATAGTAGGTAATTGGTGCCTCTCACCCCGGTGGGTAGAGCTAAATCCAGGAGGTCCTCCGAATTACGAAACCTCCTGGAGATATGCGCTGGTGCACACAAAGTGTTGCCAGGGTCTCCAGGTCTCACGAAAGGGCTTCTCCCAGTTGTGCAGAGTGGTGGTGAGATCTTCCATATCTCTTAGTTCATGTGTGCTCAACCTGTGGCCCTCCAGTTGTTGTGGAACTACAAATCCCATCATGCCTCTGCCTTTGGCTGCTTGTAACTGTAAACAGCTTGCAATGCCTCATGGGACTTGTAGTTGAGCAACAGCTGGAGGGCCACAGGTTGGGCACCCATGTCTTAGTTCATTTACTTTAGAGGACCACAGGGCTTTGGATAGTGGGGTCTCCGATCTCCAACAGAGGGGGATGCGGAAACCTTAGCCGCTTAGTTGGATTGTAAGGGAGGCCTTGTATTTCTTAAACGGTCTTGGTGAAAGATGGAGCAAACAAGCCGCAGCGTTCCCTTCCAAGTCAACATTTGTCAGATATTTGATTGTGCCGGTCACCTCCCGCCGGAATGGTCCAAGCCTGGGACAGTCCCAAAAGATATGCAACATATGTACCCTCAGCGCAGGCTAGAAACTCGGGGGAAGAATCGGTGTAGAGTGGTAGGCACTCTGTACCACTGAGTCAGAATTTCGTAGCAGGTCTCTTGGACTCTGGTAGCTATGGAGGACTTCTGTGCAAAATGTAGGATCTTCTATTTCTGGGACTCATTGAATTGGTTATTCAGGACCGATTCCCATCTGGACAGAAACAGAGGATCAAAACCATCTGCCAGTCGAATCAAAAGGGTGTAGATTGTCGAGAGACTATGGCGGATTGGCTCCCCTGGGTGGCAAATGCTTTCCAATTCTGTGAGGTTTTCGAGAAATGCCTGGTATCCACAGGCATCTGTGAAGAAAGGTACATAGCTGGAGACCATTCCAGAAGTCCAGCGGGGGGTCAGAGGCAGACACCCCAGCCGAGGAGGACAGTTGACCATCTGGGTCAACAAAGTCGCAGAAATGAAGCCGTCTGCTCGCTTCCAGGCCTTGGAAGTGGGGGTTCTGGAGGCCAGGTACAAACTCTGGATTGCCCAGAATCAGTATCATAAGGGAGGGGGATGGTGACACTGAAGAGTGCCGGAAGGAGTCCCTAGCCACCACCAGCATACTGCCTAAGGTGGGGTGATCCGTGAGGGCTTTGGGCAGAGATGACGTGAGCCATGGCCAACTCTTAGCTGTGCCATTGGAGTCTTCTATTTCTATGGCCACTCAATGTTTCTGTCAGGGCTGGCTTAGCCCTTCCTCCTCTGGGCTGGCCGCTCAGCTGTCGGCTAATTGCCAGCTCTCTTCTCTCTCCACTGTTACCAGCTGTTTCCAATGATGCTCGTCTGGCCTGCCTATTTAAAGTCTACCAGCTCATTTCTCCATTGCCTTCACGTTTGGACAATCTTTAGGAACCATCTCCTGCTGTTGTTTCAAGACTGGCTTGCTGACATCCCACCTGGCTTCCATCCTGCTTGCAGTTGCTCTCCTTGGATCCCTGACGTCTGGGCTGGCTGATTACCCGATCTGGTTTATGAACTTGGGACTGGCTGACTACCCGATCTGGCTACTGGACTCTGGCTTGCTTGACTACGCTTTTTCCTATTTACCTTTTTATTTTTATTAATAAACAAGTGTGATTTGATTGTACTTCTGTCTCTGTCTGTTTCATGGTTCCTGATAGTTTTGCCACCGCGTGGCAGTGCCAGTCCACCAGTCTCGTAAGATTTGTCGCCCTGTAGTAGGCTTTCACATCAGGGAGGCCCACTGGCTGTCCTCCTATTGAAGTCTCGGAGTCTGCTAATTGAACTTGCAACTACTCAAGGGTGGCCTGGCCCTAACCCTCTTTCCTCCATAAAAATTTGAAATAAGAGAAATAAACATCTCTTTTACATTCAAGAAGTGTCTGGCGCCCAATAACTTCCACCTTGCACCTACTATGCCTTACAACCCACCACATACAGAAGGATGTCAGCTATCTTTGACCTTGGAGGTCCTCGTTAGACTTAAGGAGGCTGGAGACCTTGCTACATACACATGCACACACACGTGTTTGAGCTTTGAGGTGCACATCCTAATGCAATAGGCTGTGCACACCTATGACCCTCACATAGACCCAGTGAAATGACTGGCCTCAGGTAATACACAAAAATGATACAAATTCTCCTATATACAATGTACCTGTTTATCTGCAGCCATCTTTCCCCTACAGCCATTCAAAGAGCAGGATTTACACAGTCAACTCTGAAAAGCAGGGGGTGGAGAACTGAAGTTACATCAGCGAGGAGAGCTCCGAGAGCCAATTGGAGGGAAGGGACACCCCCCCCCCCCCTTCACACAGCACACAGGCAGAGCTGAGGCTCTCAATCACAGACTGTGTTCTGGAGCTAAAAAGAACAACCTCCTATGCTCAAGAGAATGCTGCCAGCTGCGAATAGTCCATTGTTCTATACCTCCACTATTTGAAAAGCTTTGCAGCCCCCTCAGGGCTGGGGAAGCCCAGAAGTAAAACTAGAAAATAAAAACAGAGGGAGCACCAGCCTAGCGCATTACCTTTGCGAAAACATTATTAAGGGGTAAAAAAAGCATAGATGTATACTCACAAACAATAAAAATTGTCAAGCACATCAGTAATCACACATTCCTTAAACGACCTGGTCCATCGAGTCCTGACTACAAGAAGAACCTTTGAATGGCCAATGTGTTTCAAGGGGCTCTGAGGAGCAAAACGCATCAGCCATCCAGAAGGTCTTCTTGTAGTGGAAACCTACTCAATGGACCAGGTCATCTAGGATTGTGTGATTACTGATGCGCTTGGAAATTGTTATCGTTTGTATCATTTTGGGAACCATTCCCACCCAATAGCATGCAGCAACAGCCCTGAAGAAGTGGGAGACCATTCCCCCGAAACACGTTGGCTTAATGTACACGTCTATACTTTTAATAAAACAATCTTATGAACCATACAGCAAAGTTGCAGTTTTCTGGACACTGGGTGTCATCAATATATCATTTTGGGAACTGTTCCCATCCAATAGCATGCAGCAGCAGCCCTGAAGAAGGCGGACACTATTCCCCAGAATTTTTTATTTTTTTTTTTTTTAAAAAATCGGACTTTTTTTTATGTGTAGAAAAGAAAAAACTCAGCTGTGATCAAATACCACCAAAAGAAAGCTCTACTTGTGTGAAGAAAATGGTAAAAATTTCACACGGTTACAATGTTATACGATTGCGCAATTGTCATTCAAAATGTGACAGTGCTGAAAGCTGAAAAATGGCCTGGGCAGGAAGGGGGGGGTAGTAAGTGGCCGGTATTGAGGTGGTTAAACAGGGGGGCGCTCTGCTTTCAGACAAAAAAGTGGTCTCTGCCGTGGATTCGCCGTGCAATCACTTTTATCGGGGAGCGGGAGAGGGCCCCCCCCACCCCTCCTGCAGCTCCCGATGGTTTCCGTTGCTTACCGGAGCCTTCGGCAGCGGCAGAGACGATCGGGTCCTCTCCCCTCTGAGGTATGGAGTCCAGTGAGGGAATTGTTGCCCCCCCCCGCTCCATACCATTGGATGAAACGTCACTTCTGCCCAATGGTCTTAAAGGGGAAAAAATGTTTTATCGAAAAATATATATTTTTTTATGTATTTTACTATTCCTTTATATTGGCTTTTAAAATGTACAAATGTAGCAATTTAGAAATCAGATGTATGGTTTAGCGCTGGAAAACACTGTTTGAAAGATAAAAAAGTGTATTTTTTTTATACAACTATATAGATCAGACCAAAATGAGGGACAAATGAGGAGGAAAGAGGGACAGAGGGACATTGCTCCAAATCAGGGACGGTTGGGGGGTATGCACATGGGCCGAAAATGTCGGGCGGTATCGGACGGTTCAATAGAAACCGGCCAACATTCGACCCAGGAGCCGCCCGTTCGGACCGAATAAAAGGTCTGCCGACTGGCTCTTGATCAGTCAATGTCTGAGAGTGCTGACCGGAGGGTTCTAGCTGGGGGGCTGGTCCCCCTATCAAAGCACAATAGAAGAGCAGGGGAGATTTCTGTACTAACATTGCATAGTTAGTACAGCGGCTACAACCTTTTTTCGTTCGGCCCGCTGAAAAAAACTAGTAGTGGGAAGATGGCGCTCTAACCTCTCCCCGGGGGCTCATCGCAGACTTTTATCCCATTGTTTTAGTTTTTTCCATCCATAAATTGAATCAGATTGTATTGACAAAGACCTGAAGGCACCCCCCCCCCCCCCCACAAGGACGGACGGTTATCAATCATTTCTGATGCCGCTGATTGCTATTTCAATAACAAATCTCATTTTCAGCCCCAGAGTGAAAACATTTGGAAAATTAGATCATTTACAACCTCTCGTCTGGTGGAGGTGAGGGATGATCCATCATCTCCGCCGGTGAGAATTCATGTTGTGACCATTTAAGGTCCAGCCGAGGAATCGCTTTAAGCGAAAGTCTCGTTCACAAAAGAAACGCTCCCGATGGGCACGGCGCCGGAGTTTTCAAATAGCATTATTAGTGGAAGTGGCTGTAAAGGCAGAAGGTGCATTCCATGTATTAAGATAAAAAAGTTAAATGTGGGGGGTGTTGCGCAGTTCTTATATGATATACACGTGACAACAGAAGGTGGAACCGTCACATACGCATCTACGGGGCCTTGAAAAAGTATTCATACCCCATTGAGATTTTCCACATTTTGTCATGTTACAACCAAAAAACGTAAATGTATTTTATTGGGATTTTAAGTGATAGACCAACACAAAGTGGCACATAATTGTGAAGTGGAAGGAAAATGATAAATGGTTTTCCACATTTTTTACAAAAAAATACGTGTAAAGTGTGTGTGTGGGGGGGGGAGCATTTGTATTCAGCCCCCTTTACTAAGGCTGCTTTCACACTGGGGCGGTATTCAGGCGTTACAGCGCTAAAAATAGCGCCTGTGTAACGCCTGAAAAAAACCGGCCCCTTTAACTCCAGTGTGAAAGCCGGAGGGCTTTCACACTGGAGCGATGCGCTGGCAGGACGGTGAAAAAAGTCCTGCTAGCCGCATCTTTGCAGCAGTGAAGGAGCGGTGTATTCACCGCTCCTAAACCGCTCCAACCCATTGAAATCAATGGGACACCGCGGCAATACCGCCGGCAAAGCGCCGCTGCAGCGGCGCTTTGCGGGCGGGTTTAACCCCTTTTCGGCCGCTAGCGGGGGTTAAAACCACCCCGCTAGCGCCCGCACACCGCCGCTAAAACGACGGTAAAGCGCCGCTAAAAATAGCGGCACTTTACCGCCGACGCCGCTCCCGCTGCAGTGTGAAAGCAGCCTAACTAAACTAAAATCTGGTGGAACCAATTGCCTTCAGAAGTCACCTAATTAGTAAATAGAGTCCACCTTTGTGTAATTTAATCTCAGTATAAATGCAGCTGTCCTGTGAAGCCCTCGGAGGTTTGTTAGAGAACATTAGTGAACAAGCAGCATCATGAAGGCCAAGGAACACACCAGACAGGTCAGGGATGAAGTTGTGGAGAAGTATAAAGCAGGGTTAGTTTATAAAAAAAAAAAATCTCCCAAGCTTTGAACATCTCATGGAGCTCTGTTCAATCCATCATCCTGAAAATGGAAAGAGTATGGCACAACTGCAAACCTACCAAGACATGACCGTCCACCTAAACTGACCGGGCCGGGCATGGAGAGCATTCATCAGAGAAGAGCCAAGAGGCCCATGGTAACTCTGGAGGAGCTGCAGAGATCCACAGCTCAGGTGGGAGAATCTGTCCACAGGACAACTATTAGTCGTCTCTCCACAAATCTGCCCTTTATGGAAGAGTGACAAGAAGAAAGACATTGGAGAAAGAAAGTCATAAGAAGTCCTGTTTGCAGTTTGTGAGAAGCCATGTGGGGGAGGGGGCAGCAAACATGTGGAAGAAGGTGCTCTGGTCAGATGAGACCAAAATTGAACTTTTTGGCTTAAAAGCAAAACGCTATGTGTGGTGGAAAACTAACACTGCACATCACCCTGAACACACCATCCACACCGTGAAACATGGTGGTGGCAGCATCATGTGGTGGGGATGGTTTTCTTCAGCAGGGACAGGGAAGCTGGTCAGATGGTTGATGGGAAGATGGATGGAGCCAAATACAGGACAATCTTAGAAGAAAGCCTGTTATGCCGCGTACACATGATCGGACATTCCCAGAGACTTGGTCCGGTGGACCGGAATCCGTCGGACAATTCGATCGTGTGTGGGCTCCAGCTGACTTTTTTTCCCCAAAAGTCAGATGGACCTAGAAATAAAACATGCTTCAAATCTATCGGACAGACTAAAAATCGGCAAAACAGTTTGTCTGTGAGCTATTCCGAAGGACCAAATACGACGCAAGAACAGCTATTGGCTACTGGCTATTGAACTTTCTTGTTTAGTCCCGTTTACGTCATCACGTTAAAAACAAACGGACTTTCGAATAGACTTAGTCCGGTCGTGTGGGGCCAAGTCCGTTCGTTCGGAAAGTCTGTCGGACCTCCGCTGAAAGTCCGTCGGGAAGACCAGTCGTGTGTACGCGACATTACAGTCTGCAAAAGACTTGAGACCGGGGCGGAGGTTCACCTTCCAGCAGGACAACGACCCGAAACATCCAGCCAGAGCTACAATGGAATGGTTTACATCAAAGCATATTCATGTGTTAGAATGGCCCAGTCACAGTCCAGTCCATATTTTACAAAGAAGAAGAATGGGCTCCCACCATCCCTGTACTCATTATGAGGGGCTCCCACCATCCCTGTGCTCCTTATGAGGGGCTCCCACCATCCCTGTACTCATTATGAGGGGCTCCCACCATCCCTGTGCTGTGCTCATTATGAGGGGCTCCCACCGTCCCTGTGCTCATTATGAGGGGCTCCCACCATCCCTGTGCTCATTATGAGGGGCTTCCACCATCCCTGTGCTGTGCTCATTATGAGGGGCTCCCACCATCCCTGTGCTGCGCTCATTATGAGGGGCTCCCACCATCCCTGTGCTCATTATGAGGGGCTCCCACCATCCCTGTACTCATTATGAGGGGCTCCCACCATCCCTGTGCTGTGCTCATTATGAGGGGCTCCCACCATCCCTGTGCTGTGCTCATTATGAGGGGCTCCCACCATCCCTGTACTCATTATGAGGGACTCCCACCATCCCTGTACTCATTATGAGGGGCTCCCACCATCCCTGTGCTCATTATGAGGGGCTCCCACCATCCCTGTACTCATTATGAGGGGCTCCCACCATCCCTGTACTCATTATGAGGGGCTCCCACCATCCCTGTGCTGTGCTCATTATGCTCAACCCTCACTCAGCAGCAGAAGAAAACCTCTGATTGGTCAACAAAACACCAGTCACGTTTCCGGAATTTGGATCCAAAATTCATCAACGAAATTTCGTATTTCCTACAAAAATCGGAAGCGTAGCAATTCGTATTTCGGATCCTCCCGAATGTACGAATTTACGGAAATTCGTAGGAGTTTTCGATTCACAGGAAACGAATCGCACATGTCTAGTGGAGAGAGGGGGGCGACACCCGGGCGTCTCTAATGGATGAGCGGCTAATGAGGATAACACTAATTAGCTAAATATGCCAGTGTGAATGGAGCCTAAATCAGTTGGGTGCCAATGAACTGATAACAACAAATCACTTGGGACAATGCTTATGTAACATGCAGGCATTCATGATAAATGAAGGATAACTGCTGGCTGGTTGCTATAGGTTGCTGCCCGTCTTTTTTTTTTTTATGGAAGAAGACCGGGGAAGGGTTATGACCTCCTCTGCCCCTGACACGTCGCTGTGGCTTTCTGTGCCTTCGACAGTTTTCCGTGATGTCCTTCAAGAAGCCGATTCCCTCCGACGCGCTTCACTCCTGTGCCATCCGTCACCCTGATCACCTGTCACATCCCATTCCCCGCTGAGCATGTGTCACCGTTGACTAGGGATGAGCTTCGAGTACGGAGTTCACCTTAATAGCCATACCAGACCCGAAAGGGCCTGGTATGGATTGGGGGGGGGGGGGGGTGCACGCTGTTTTTTTAAATGATTTTTTTATGTATATTTCCTGGATCTGGCAATACATTACAGTCGTGAGCAATTTTAAATGACATTTTTTTCCTTTAGAAATGTCATTTTGCTGCGGTACTTTTCTAAACAAGGGAAATATGCGATACGTTACAGGCATACTAAGGGGACCCCCAACCCCATCCACCCCCCCCCCCCTCCCCCGGCATGATATTTAAAGGAATATTATTGTTTCACTTTAAGCATCATTAAAATCACTGCTCTTGAAACAACAGCCTTTTTAAAACTTTTTTTGCATTGATACAATTCCCCAGGAGTCGGGTCCTCAAACACCTTTTATGGCAATAACTTGCATATAAGCCTTTAAAATTAGCACTTTAGATTTTTTGGGTCCCACAGACTTTAACGGTGTTCGCGTATTTTTGTCTGTTTGCAAGTTCTGGTGCGAACTGAACCGGGGCGGGGGGGGGGGGGGGGTGTTCGGCCCATCCTTACGGCTGACCATTCGCCATCATTCTCCACCTTCACCCCAAGCGAAAAATACAAGGGAGGAGATGGACAATGCCGATCTAGCGGTGTTGTCTGTGGCTGCACTAAAGGACTGTGTTATAGCAACTGGAATTAGAAAAGTAAAAGCCAAAGTGGAACCGTTGCCTAGAGCAGTGGTCTCCAAACTGTGGCCCTTTTCTTGCCTCTATCTGGCCATTGGGGCAATTTTCCTCTTGCTGACACCAACAATGGGGCATAATTCCTGTTACTGACGTCAACAACATACCAATATTTTTTCCATTGACACCAATGATAAGGCACTATTCCACCCACTGACACCAATGATGGGGCACTATTCCACCCGCTGACACCAATGATGGGGCACTATTCCACCCGCTGACACCAATGATGGGGCACTATTCCTCCCACTGATACCAATGATGGGGCACTATTCCTCCCACTGATACCAATGATGGGGCACTATTCCTCCCACTGATACCAATGATGGGGCACTATTCCTCCCAATGATACCAATGATGGGGCACTATTCCTTCCATTGATACCAATGATGGGGCACTATTTCTCCCATTGATACCAATGATGGGGCACTATTTCTCCCACTGATACCAGTGATGGGGCACTATTCCTCTCACTGATACCAATGATGGGACACTATTCCTCCCACTAATACTAATGATGAGGCACTATACTTCCTACTGATACCAATGATGGGGCACTGTTTCTCCCACTGATACCAATGATGGGACACTATTCCTCCCACTGACACCAATGATGGGGCATTATTCCTCCCACTGACACCAATGATGGGGCACTATTCCTCCCACTGATACCAATGATGGGACACTATTCCTCCCACTGACACCAATGATGGGGCACTATTCCTCCCACTGACACCAATGATGGGGCACTATTCTTCCTAATGACACCAATGATGGGAAACTATTCCCGGAATCAAGCAGAAGCGTAGTGGAGAAACAAGCCAAAGGTTGGTAATGAGTGGTAGCAAAGATATCTTTGCAAACAGGAAGTGCAAAGGCATTAAATAGGAAGTTCATGGGAGGAGCAAGGAGCTGAAGGTTCACCGGAAACAAGGTTCAAGGGAATATTGGCAAAGGAACATTCCAGGGAGCTGCCCAGCAGTTCAGGTGGCTTAGCAAGAAGAGATGGCGCCAGGCACAGCAAAGGTTGAAGGTCCTGGTCCTGGTCCTGGCAACTGTGAAGGGTTGAGTGTGACCATTGCCAAAGCAACCTGAAGCTGAAGTTTGGTTAGAAAACAAGAGTCAACCTGAAACCATTACCTACAATGACCAGATCCTCGAAGTCAGGATCCATCACCTACCTTCATCCTTTGCAACCTAGTAAATGACTCCCTATAGATTGTGATACGGTTCTCATGCACTAAAACATATACTTCATTTCACCAGGATGGAGCAGCTTTAATCATTGTGAACGTATAGGAAAAACGAAGGGTGCCGCTTAAGGCCTTGGCAGGTCCTTGTCTACTGTCGGCCTCTGGGAGTGCAGGCAGGGAAGGAGATTGTCCCAGCTCCGTGGATACCAACGAGAAGAGAAGTCCCAAAAGCTGCACATCACAGACAAAACCCCTGTGTGAAAGCAGCTCCATCCAGCTCAACGCCCCCGACGCGTTTCGTCCCACCCACAAGGCTTAATCATGGGGAAGCTTTAAGTTTGCCGTGTCTTTTCTTTAGTAGGGTACACTACCCACCTCTGTGCCAATTCTGGTACAAAACCTGATGTAAATTTTTAAGTCCCCAGTAAGCCAAAACTTTTTCTTATTTTTGGATAGAGGAGGTAAGGGTTAAAACCTCCTTCAGGTTCTATTTCGATCTCCCTAAAGCTAAAGAAATCCCCATCCTATAGAGTTTGTCGCAGGAACTGGTGCCCCTCAACTCTTACTCTGACGACAACTCAAAAATGAGTGATTTTTCCTCAAGTTTTGTTTTGGTGATGTTGGTCGCCAGGATGAATAAAAAGGTGAATCTTCCCAGCAATGAAAACCTGACAAAGGGTCTAATCCTTCCCTACTTTATCCAAAGCTACCAAAAAAAAATCACCGTTACATACACATTAAATATGGCCTTCCCTTCAGGTGTTCCGGCTCCTCTCCTGTGCTGAAATGGCTTACCCTGATTTCACTGCACACTGTGAGCTTCTCACAATGTGCACTGGACACTGTAGCTAGTCATATAGAGCCCGCCTCCTTTCCTGGATGAAGGACATCCAGCATCATCCAGCTCTTTCCTCCCCAGTCTGACTGTCCCTGGCCCCACCCTGCAAGGGGCACTGTGATGGAGGGGGTTGTGATTGCTGGTGGCAAGGTAATGTAAAGGGGCACTATGATATAAAGGGACTGCACTGTATTCATTACAGTGCCCTTTTACAGTGCAGTCCCCTTCTCATCACAGTCCCCCCTTTGCAGTGCAGTCCCTTTTACATCACAGTTTCCCCTTTACCTTGCAGTCCCCTCCCCATTACAGTCCCCCTTTTACAGTACAGTCCCCTTTACAGCACAGCTCCCCCTTTAAAGAACAGTTTCCTTCCCATCACAGCTCCCCTTTGCAGTGCAGTCCCCCTTTACATCACCCCCCCCCCCCTTTACAGTGAATTTCCCTTCCCATCACCCCCCCCCCCCTTTAAAGTACATTTCCCTTTACAGTGCATTTCCCTTCCCATTACCCCCCCCCCTTTACAGTGCATTTCCCTTCCCATCACCGCCCCCTCCCCCCCTTTAAAGTACAGTCCCCTTTACATGACAGTCCCCCTTTCCCCTTTACAGTGCATTTCCCTTCCCATCACCCCCCCCCTTTACAGTGCTGTCCCCTTTACATCACTTCCCCCCCTTTAAAGTACAGTCCCCTTTACATCACTCCCCCCTTTACAGAGCCATCCCCTTTACATCACCACCCCCCTCCCATTTAATGTACAGTCCCCTTTACATGACAGCCCCCCTTTACACTGCAGTCCCCTTTACATCAAAGTCCCCCTTTACAGTGCATTTCCCTTCCCATTACTCCCCCCCCCCCATTTACAGTACTATCCCCTTTACATCATAGCCCCCCCCCTTTAAAGTACAGTCCCCTTTAAATGACAGGGGGGACTGCACTGTAAAGGGGGACTGTGATGTAAATGGGACTGCACTGTAAAGGGGGGGACTGGGACTGTCCTGTAAAGGGGAAAAGGGGGAACTGTGATGTAAAGGAGGACTGTGGACACTGATTTAAAGGCGGGACGATGCTGCAAAAGAGGGGGGGGGGGACCTGCCTGCATTGCATAGAGAAGAACAGAGGCTCAGTGATGACATCACCGGGGGGTCTCCAATAATGAAAGCAATGAAAACAGAATGGTTTTATTTAAAGCTGCCATTATTATGCTGAACGGGGCGAGGGGGGGGGGCGGGGGTAGGGGGGGGACCGCAGAAGGCAAACTCTAAGCAGAGTCCCCTTTCGCCTTTTAGAAGGTTTCACATAAGGGACAGCAGAGCCGGGCATTCACATTTCATATACAAATATGTCCGTTTTCAGGTTTTAGTTAAC
>JAZDVW010002275.1:0-184886 GCA_037367395.1 Lithobates pipiens
GAATAGTGCCCCATCATTGGTGTCAGTGGGAGGAATAGTGTCCCATCATTGGTGTCAGTGGGAGGAATAGTGTCTCATCATTGGTGTCAGTGGGAGGAATAGTGCCCCATCATTGGTGTCAGTGGGAGGAATAGTGCCCCATCATTGGTGTCAGTGGGAGGAATAGTGCCCCATCATTGGTGTCAGTGGGAGGAATAGTGTCACTTTCCAATATAAAGAGGAGCAGTACAATTACAATACAGTTTAATACAAAAGCAATATAAGGACTCGGCTCATGGCATCCATTGGCATCCTCACAGAATCACACCTCTCACGTGCCCCATTGGGCACACATCAGGCGCACAAATCTCCCCCCCCCCCTCCCGCTCAAATCCTCTCATTCTGCATATGGCCACAGAACAATCCCCCCCCCCCAAAAAAAATTGAGTCAGCACAGCCCACCCCTGTCGGGTCACCGCCCCTCACAAAAAAATGACCACTAATCTCTATGCTTACCCCCTAAGTATTTACTCCCCCTCCTCTAAGTACAAATCCCCCGCTGCCGAAATTCCTCCTCCCAGCACAAATCTCCCCCCCCTCCCCGCCCGCTCAAATCCTCTCATTCTGCATATGGCCACAGAACAATCCCCCCCCCCAAAAAAAAAAATTGAGTCAGCATAGCCCCCCCCCCCCCGTCGGGTCACCCACATGCCCCTCAACTGGGTGGGCTCAGAGCGCAGTGTTCTGCACCCCGAGCCCACCCTATTTGAAGCCAATTAGATCCTCTGGCTCTAATCATGTGCTTAAAAAAAAAAAAAAAAACCCATTGGGATCCATGCGTCCGGTGTGGTGTATGTAGATTAGGATGCATGGGTAGGGGGGGGGGGCATGCTTACCCCGCCACTGCTTACCCCCTAAGTATTTTTTTGCTGTCCTCTTGCTTTGAATAGCCAAGGGCAAGGCCACCCGCTGACGTAACCGAGTGACCCCCCCGCTCTTGACTATAGAGGAGCTGTCAAAGCAAAAAAGACGGCAGTCGGTCGGACGCCTCCCATGGGGGTGGAGTTTTTCCTTTTTTTTTTTTCCTCCTGGAGCGTCGGTGGCGCGATTGAAGTTGGATGGACATTGCGGGACTTTTGTTTTTTTTTTAAATAAAGGGATTGTCCATAACTGTCTGCTGTCATTTTTACTTTTTTAAACTTTTTTTGGTAAATGAGTAGGGGTACAAAATACCCGATACCCATTCATATGGGGGGGGGGCTTGGATCTTGTTAAAGGGGGCTTCCAGATTCCGATAAGCCCCCGCCCACAGATCCCCACAACCGATAGATAGATAGATAGATAGATAGATAGATAGATAGATAGATAGATAGATAGATAGATAGATAGATAGATAGATAGAGTGTAGATATGACGGGCACAAGTGGCTGCAATTGATGGGCACAGTGGCTACATTTGATGGGCACAAATGGCTGTATTTGATGGGCACAAGTGGCTGCATATGATGGGCACAGTGGCTGCGTTTAATGGGCACAATGGTTGCATATGGTGGGCACAAGTGGCTGCATTTGATGGGCACAGTGGCTGCATATGATGGGGCACAGTGGCTGCATATGAGGGTCACAAGTGGCTGCATTTGATGGGCATAATGACTGCATATGACAATCACAGTGAGGCTGCAATTGATGGGGGGGTCAGTATTTTTCAGTTTGTTTGCACCCCTCCAAAAAAATAAATTTGAGCACCAGCCACCACTGGCGCACTGTCAGAAAATGCGGCAAAAACCTGCAACCTAATATAAATGAATAGGACTGCAGCTAAAACTGCAGATCCACAAGCAGTGCGGCCAAATTACAACACACCAGTGTGAGCCCAAAGGCTTGTACACAAGACCCCCCCTGTAGAACTTGGTCTGATCAATACTCCTGGCATTCATTTCACACATGGCCATACCATCCGAGCTCAGGAGGGGTGGGGGCTCCAGGGAATTGTTTGACTATGCAGGCCCCGTCCATTCTACCCATCCGGGCAGAGTTCTGAAGGGAGTGGCAAGCTGCTGGTGGGAAGAGCCACACTGCATCTGGTGGAAGGCTAGGGGTGGCAAGTGGCACACTGTATCTGGTGGCAAGCTATGGGTGGCAAGTGGCACACTATCTGGTGGCAGGATGTAGGTGGCAAGAGGTACACTGTATCTGGTGGCAGGCTGTGGGTGGCAAGTGGCACACTGTATCTGGTGGCAGGCTGTGGGTGGCAAGTGGCACACTGCATCTGGTGGAAGACTGTGGGTGGCAAGTGTCACACTGTATCTGGTGGCAGGCGGTGGGTGGCAAGGTGCACACTGTATCTGGTGGCAGGCTATGGGTGGCAAGTGGCACACTATCTGGTGACAGGATGTAGGGGGCAAGAGGTACACTGTATCTGGTGGCAGGCTGTGGGTGGCAAGTGGCACACTGCATCTGGTGGCAGGCTGTGGGTGGCAAGTGGCACACTGCATCTGGTGGCAGGCTGCACGTTTCAAGTGGCACACTGTATCTGGTGGAAGACTGTGGGTGGCAAGTGGCACACTGTATCTGGTGGCAGGCTGTGGGTGGCAAGTGGCACACTATCTGGTGACAGGATGTAAGTTGCAAGAGGCACACTGTATCTGGTGGCAGGCTGTGGGTGGCAAGTGGCACCCTGTACCTGATGGCAGGCTGTGGGTGGCAAGTGGCACACTGTATCTGGTGGCAGGCTGTGGGTGGAAAGTGGCACACTGCATCTGGTGGCAGGCTGCACGTTTTAAGTGGCACATTGTATCTGGTGGCAGGCTGTGGGAGGCAAGTGCCACACTGTATTTGGTGGCAGGCTGTGGGTGGCAAGGTGCACACTGTATCTGGCAGCAGGCTGCTGGTGGCAAGTGGCACACTGTATCTGGTGGCAGGCTGTGGGTGTTAAGGTGCACACTGTATCTGGCAGCAGGCTGCTGGTGGCAAGTGGCACACTGTATTTGGTGGCAGGCTGTGGGTGGCAAGGTGCACACTGTATCTGGCAGCAGGCTGCTGGTGGCAAGTGGCACACTATATCTGGCAGCAGACTGCTGGTGGCAAGTGGCACACTGTATCTGGTGTCAGGCTGCTGGTGGCAAGTGGCACACTGTATTTGGTGGCAGGCTGTGGGTGGCAAGTGGCACACTGTATTTGGTGGCAGGCTGTGGGTGGCATGTGGCACGCTGCATCTGGCGGCAAGTGACAAGCCCGATTCCCACTGATTCCGCATTATGGGTGAGTTGAACTATTTTACTATATATTACAATGTAGTCATAGAAATAATGGAATTTGATCATCCTGGCACCGTATCAAGCATGGCGCCAGGATGATTTTAAGTGCGAACACCAGCCATTTTTCCCATCATAAAATGTTACTGAGAAAATAATAAAAGACCAATCTTACCCAAGCTTCGGTTGACGGACCCGCCACTCTGAAGTGAGATTTTTCTTTTATCTAGAATGAAAACCAACAAAAATCTCGTGATACATCGCAACATGAATGGCGTCCCCTCTCTCCAATCCTCGCTCTTCTTCCTCCAATTATTAACAATAATCTTTGCGATCTTTAAGGCTTTCTCTTACCAAAGATTCCAGTTCCTTTTGCAGTTCTGTTAGTAAATTGGTGATGAGTTTGATGATATATTTGGGGTTGTAAACTCTCGCTGAAGAAACGCACGGAAAAGCCGCGAAGATAAAACATATTCCGAGGAAAACGGCTGCAAGCTTTGCACGCGGCTCCATTTCCAATTTACATGAAACAAAAAGGAAAGAGAGTGTTTGCAACAATGTTTATATATATATGGCAACAATAGGAAATGCTTTTTTTTTTTTTTTTTTTTTCTGTTTCCCACTTGTGATTGAAAAGATAACAGTTACTAAGAAAACCATTTCCTAATCCGATCCTCACAGCTGATAACTGCGGTTGGCAAGATGAAATCATCATGACCTGAGTTTCTTTTTTCCTCCAGTGGATGGTTGTATTGGGGCTGGTTTATTAAAGGCAAAGAGATTGTGCACTTTGCAGTTGCTCCAGAACTTAGTAAATGAGGGGAAGCTCCGCTGACTTCTATCATCCAATCATGAGCATGTTTTTATTTATTTATTTTTATTTCCTTGGCTAGTCTGTGCAAAGTGAAGCTTTACCTCATTTACTGAACTCTGGAGCAACTGCACTTGCAAAGTGCACGGTCTATTTGCCTTTAGTAAATCAACCTCATAGTCCATATGACAAGACATGCAGGTAGGTTAATTGGCTTCTGTCCAATATTGGCCCCTAGTATATGAATGGGGACCTTGCATTGTGGGCTCCTTGAGGGTAGGGACCAATGTGAGTGTGCAATGTACAGGGATAGGGACAATTGTAGACACTCACTCAGGTTGAACTGGATGGACTGGTGTCTTTATTTAACCTTACTAACTACGGTATTTATTGGCGTATAACACGCACCCCAAGTTTAGGAGGGAAATTTAAGGAAAAAAAAACTTGCATTTAAATTCCCATCAATGCAGCCTTATCAGTGTCCATCTGAAGCCTTGTCAGTGTCATTTGCAGCCTTGTCATGCAGCCTATCCATCATTGCAGCCTTGTCATGCAGCCTGTCCATCATTGCAGCCTTGTCATGCAGCCTGTCCATCATTGCAGCCTTGTCATGCAGCCTGTCCATCATTGCAGCCTTGTCATGCAGCCTGTCCATCTTTGCAGCCTTGTCATGCAGCCTGTCCATCATTGCAGCCTTGTCCTGCAACCTACCCATCATTGCAGCCTTGTCATGCAGCCTGTCCATCATTGCAGCCTTGTCATGCAGCCTGTCCATCATTGCAGCCTTGTCATGCAGCCTGTCCATCTTTGCAGCCTTGTCATGCAGCCTGTCCATCATTGCAGCCTTGTCATGCAGCCTATCCATCATTGCAGCCTTGTCATGCAGCCTGTCCATCATTGCAGCCTTGTCATGCAGCCTATCCATCTTTGCAGCCTTGTCATGCAGCCTGTCCATCATTGCAGCCTTGTCCTGCAGCCTATCCATCATTGCAGCCTTGTCATGCAGCCTGTCCATCATTGCAGCCTTGTCATGCAGCCTGTCCATCTTTGCAGCCTTGTCATGCAGCCTGTCCATCATTGCAGCCTTGTCATGCAGCCTGTCCATCATTGCAGCCTTGTCATGCAGCCTTGTTCATCATTGCAGCCTTGTCATGCAGCCTTGTTCATCATTGCAGCCTTGTCATGCAGCCTTGTTCATCATTGCAGCCTTGTCCTGCAGCCTTGTCCATCATTGCAGCCTTGTCATGCAGCCTTGTTCATCATTGCAGCCTTGTCATGCAGCCTTGTCCATCATTGCAGCCTTGTCATGCAGCCTGTCCATCATTGCAGCCTTGTCATGCAGCCTGTCCATCTTTGCAGCCTTGTCATGCAGCCTGTCCATCATTGCAGCCTTGTCATGCAGCCTGTCCATCATTGCAGCCTTGTCATGCAGCCTTGTTCATCATTGCAGCCTTGTCATGCAGCCTTGTTCATCATTGCAGCCTTGTCATGCAGCCTTGTTCATCATTGCAGCCTTGTCCTGCAGCCTTGTCCATCATTGCAGCCTTGTCATGCAGCCTTGTTCATCATTGCAGCCTTGTCCTGCAGCCTTGTCCATCATTGCAGCCTTGTCATGCAGCCTTGTTCATCATTGCAGCCTTGTCATGCAGCCTTGTCCATCATTGCAGCCTTGTCATGCAGCCTATCCATCATTGCAGCCTTTTCATGCAGCCTGTCCATCATTGCAGCCTTGTCATGCAGCCTATCCATCATTGCAGCCTTGTCATGCAGCCTGTCCATCATTGCAGCCTTGTCATGCAGCCTGTCCATCATTGCAGCCTTGTACTGCAGCCTTGTTCATCATTGCAGCCTTGTCATGGAGCCTTGTTCATCATTGCAGCCTTGTCATGCAGCCTGTCCATCATTGCAGCCTTGTCATGCAGCCTATCCATCATTGCAGCCTTGTCATGCAGCCTGTCCATCATTGCAGCCTTGTCATGCAGTTTGTCCATCATTGCAGCCTTGTCATGCAGCCTTGTTCATTATTGCAGCCTTGTCCTGCAGCCTGTCCATCATTGCAGCCTTGTCATGCAGCCTGTCCATCATTGCAGCCTTGTCATGCAGCCTGTCCATCATTGCAGCCTTGTCATGCAGCCTTGTTCATTATTACAGCCTTGTCATGCAGCCTGTCCATCATTGCAGCCTTGTCATGCAGCCTGTCCGTCATTGCAGCCTTGTTCATCATTGCAGCCTTGTTCATCATTGCAGCCTTGTTCATCGTTGTCCCCTTGTCAGTGATAATTTCAGCTTTTATTTTTAAAAATGGCGCCGGCGAGATGTCCTGTGCCCAGTAGTTCTCGGCCGCCTTCGGCCATTCTCTGTGGCTTTCGGCCGTACTTGGCAGCTTTCGGCCGCCTTCGGCCGTTCCCGTTAGCTTGCGGTCGCTCTTGGCCCTTCTCTGCGGTTTTCGGCTGCCGAGAAGGGCTGAAGGTGGCCAAAAGCCGCTGAGTACGGCCAAAAGTGGGAGAAAGCCGCCGAGAAGGGCCGAAGGCAGCCGAAAGCCGCTGAGTACGGCCGAAGGCAGCCGAAAGCCGCTGAGTACGGCCGAAGGTGGGCGAAAGCAGCCGAGAAGGGGCGAAGGTCGCAGAGGATCGGTGTATTACATGCACCCGCGATTTCCCCCTGATTTTAAGGGGGAAAAAAGTGCGTGTTATACGCCGATAGATACGGTATGTAACTATATTGCTAACTTGTATATATCAATGAGGTTGATTTACTAAAAGCAAATAGTACATGCACCGGTGTTGGGTTCTTCTTTTGGAGGGGGGCAGTAAACAAACCCCCCCCCCAGCGCGGCAATGAAACAGAACCCCCGCGCACGCGTGGGCGGTCCGACACTTACCCCCCGATGTGGCGGGTAGGGATGAGCCGAACACCTCCCGGGTTCAGTGCGCATCAAGACATGCGAACAGGCAAAAAAAAAAAATGGCAGCACACACGAACATCGTTAAAGTCTATGGGACACGAACATGAAAAATCAAAAGTGCTCATTTTAAAGGCTTATATGCAAGTTATTGTCATAAAAAGTGTTTGGGGACCCGGCTCCTGCTCCAAGGGACATGTATCAATGCAATTTTTTTTTTTATGACCTTTGTTTTCAGGAGCAGTGATTTTTTTTTAATGCTTAAAGTGAAATAATAAAAATGAATTATTCCTTTAAATTTCATGCCTGGGGGGTGTCTATAGTTTGCCTGTAAAGTGACGCATGTTTCCCGTGTTCAGAACAGTCTGACAGCAAAATGACATTTCTAAAGGAAAAAAAAGTCATTTAAAACTGATAGCAGCTGTAATGAATTGTCGGGTCCAGGCAATATAGATAAAACTCATTGAAAAAAAAAAGCATGGGACCCCCCTCCCAGTCCATTAACAGGCCCTTTGGGTCTGGTATGAATATTAAAGGGAACCCGAAACCAAAATTAAAAAAAAAAAATTCTGTGGGGGTCTCCCTAAAATCCATACCAGGCCCTTCGGGTCTGATATGGAAATTAAGGGGAACCCTGCGCCAAATTAAAAAAAAATGGTGTAGGGGTCCCCCCAAATCCATACTAGACCTGATTTTAAGGGGAACCCTGCGCCAAAACGTAAAAAAAATGGCATAGGGGTCCCCCCAAAATCCATACCAGACCTTTATCTGAGTACGTACCCTGGCAGGCCGCAGGATCAACACTGCAATAAGGGTTTATATTTTCAAGTTTTTTTTTGTTTGTTTGTTTGTTTTTATACCCATTAAATAAATGATAATAAAGTGATATATTCTAAAGGTTTTAATTAGACCAGCCTGTAAATTTACTGCAGCATGAATGCAAACAGTAGCCGAAGTTTAACCACTTCAGCCCCGGACCATTTTGCTGGTCAAAGACCAGCCCACTTTTTGCGATTCGGCACTGCGTCGCTTTAACTGACAATTGCGCGGTCGTGCGACGTGGCTCCCAAACAAAATTGACGTCCCTTTTTTTCCCCACAAATAGAGCTTTCTTTTGGTGGTATTTGATCACCCCTGCGGTTTTTATTTTTTGCGCTATAAACAAAAATAAAGCGACAATTTTGAAAGAAACGCATTATTTTTTACTTTTTGTTATAATAATTATCCCCAAAAAATATATTAAAAAAAACATTTTTTCCCTCAGTTTAGGCCGATACGTATTCTTCTACATATTTTTGCTTCAAAAAATTGCAATAAGCGATTATTGATTGGTTTATAGCGTTTACAAAATAGGGGATAGTTTTATGGCATTTTTATTAATAATTTTTTTTTACTAGTAAAGGCGGTGATCAGCGATTTTTATTGTGACTGCAACATTACGGCGGACACATCGGACATTTTTGACACATTTTTGGGACCATTGTCATTTATACAGCGATCAGTGCTATATAAATGCAGTGATTCCTGTGTAAATGACACTGGCAGTGAAGGGGTTAACCAGGGGGTGGCAGTGTAGGGGTTAAGTGTTCCTAGGGGTGTGTTACTAACTGTGGGGGGGCTGGGCTTTCATTTAGTGAACACTGATCTCTGCTCCAATCACATGGAGCAGAGATCAGCGTCACTAGTTGCTAGGCAGAACGGGGAGATGCTGTTTACAACGGCATCTCTCCGTTCAGCCGCCCCGTGAGACGTTCGCAGGTATGCCCGCGGCGATCGAGACTCACGGGGGTCCCACCCGGCTTCACGATGGCAGGGCGGCAAATTTAAAGGGACGTACAGGTATGCCCATTTGCCTGCCCGTGCCATTCTGCTGACATACACTAGTGTGCGCCGGTCGGGAACCGGTTAATGTATCATTTTTTTTTTTTTTTACATTTTGAAAAATTTCATTTATCATAAAAAAAAAAAAAATGTTGTTTGAAGCCGAGTTTCACCCAATTTTGAGAGGTGGTCTTAAACGAAAGACCACCTCTCCACCCCTTGTTTTTGGATATTTAAAAAAAAAATGTACTTTCTAACTTACCTTTTTTGGAATTACTAAGATTACCTCCGATCCAGCCAGGCGGCGGCCAAGGACGTCACATCCTCTTCGGCAGCAAGCCCCCCCGTTGTCTTCTGAGACACGTGTGTGTCCCAGAAATCAAGCCGGCCATCCACAAAGCGCCGCACGACTCGTGCATGCGCAGTCGGAAACCGGCAGTGAAGCCGCAAAGTCTCCTCTGCCGGTTTCCCTTAGTTGGAATGGCATTCCGATGGATGGATCAGCCTCGGGGAGGAGGGGGGGGGTTGCTGGTTTTAATGGGCTTACCGTTACCTTCCCTCGCTCGCTCCTCGTGTCTAGGGGGTTCCCGTGGTAGATGGCCCAGAAACTTTAGAGACTGACGACAGATCCGCTTAAAGGGATTTTTATTTGCTAATACGTAGTTAACAACAGTCTCTAGTATAGGATCAGAGGGTTAGGTGAAAAGTCCAGCTACTCTTAGTGTCAAAGTTAATAATAAAGAACTCTCTTACTTTGAATAAATCCAGAAAATAACCATTCAGGGCTGGATGATCACTCAAGTTGGATAGTCCCTCTCTCACAAGGTCTAGCAGCCAACAAGGTGCTTAAATCAGAAATAAGTCTCTGCCACAGACTTTGTTGTAGAACATGTAGGAATCTAGGACTTGTAGAACACTTGTGTGGTACCAGTATCTTTCAGCCAGTTTGGTGATACCCACGAAACTGGATTCACTTAGGTACTTCAGACCCACCAGGCTCTTGCTAAGAAGCCAACCTGTACGTGGCCTTCTTCTGAAGAGTCCTCCCCTGGATAGCTACGAAGTTGCTGGGCCTCTCCACGACCGGAGACGGCACCGGACCACCTCCGAATCCATTCCTTAGTTTCCCTGCCTCGGGCTATCCAGCCTCGAGACATAAAGTCGGGTGGATCCACACCCCAGGCCATAGCCTTCCTGGGGGCTGCTCAGGAGGACCAGGACCATGGAGTCAGAACATACTTCTGGACCGGAACCCCAAACCACATGACATCCGCATCTTAAGTACCCTCTCCCAGAAAGCACAGTGAGAGTGACACTCCCACTGGGCTGGCTCCGAGAGAAAGTAACCTTAAAGCACCCAACCAGACTGTGTTTCTATGCCTGCCAGAAGAAACATTGCCCCCTATGGCCAGGCTGAACACCCCACAGCCCAGGCAGACTGATGCTGAGGTTAAAATTTGGAACAATTATACCCAAACTAAACTGCAGTTTAGGTGTAACATTAAATTTCAAAACATATAGCGCGTGCTCTTCAGGAGCCAGCACTACACACTCCCCCTGCCAATTTAGACCATGTCCTCATCGTCTGGGAAGGACAGGAAAAAAACCCAGAGACAAAATCTAGCTCTATGAAAAATAGAGTACCTGAACTTTGGGATAGGAATGGGGAAAGGGAAGGAACAATAAAACTTTAAACATTTTTTTTTTCCTTCTAACTTTGTTTAGTAACACAGAATTATCATATACATACAATGCAGCCCAGAATATTTCTACCTAAACCACCCACTCTCCGGCAGCTTGATAGATGTTCTCCCTGCAAAGAAGAAAAACATGCAACACAATAAACCACTATTCTCCATCAGTAAAATCTGATGAGTCCCTCTCTTCCAACTCAACTGTCACTAAACGCTGCAAACTTGACGTATGCCCTTGCAGACTTACACCACCTAGTGGTGAAAGTCATATGTGCTAATCCATCACAAAACTTTTTTTTTTTCTGTGTCCAGCTTGACCCGTAGTCTTTCCAGAACCTACTGTCTAGCTATCTTCCCACACTCTCTCATCTCACACACAGCTAAAGTAGAGGGAGGAAAAGTTCTTCTTTGCCCTTTTTTTTTAACAAAAAAAGTTCCGGTAAATGTCCTCGCCAGTAAAATCTGGGATCCGGCAAAGTTATAGACTTTCCCTGTGTGTCTATTGTTGTGATAAAATAAACAACATTGTCTCTCCTTGGCCTACAGATCACCACCTTGTCCATGTACACATGCCTCCCATAACTCCATTGCTGAAGGCAACCTGTAAATCTCTCATACATGCCCAGAGAGAAAATCATTTTCCGGAACGGTTTTGGGACTTTTAGATAATTCCAAACGTCCTCCGCATCCTGTACAACGGGCAAACGGCCGGCGACTTGTGGCCAGTCCTGCACACTTCCCACACAGCATTTGAGGGCTTCAATGTCTCCTAAAGGTGCACAGTAGGAAACACCCTTGTGGTGCCAGGCGTATCCCCGTGTCCATAATCAAAGTTCCTGGAAGCCTCACACCCACAGGGATACCAGCAATTGGCATCCTAGGACTCATGGCAGGTGGTGCTCTTGGAACGCCAAACATTTTCAACAGCTTCGCTCTTAATCTCACATACAGCCTTCCTCCTCTCTCTTCCACGACACTCTCACGCGGTGCCTCGTGCAGGGCAACGAGAAAGGCAAGACTCCTTCCACTGGTTCCTTCGGCTGCGCAACTTGCGGGCTTTTTCCAGGCTCCTCCCACGCTTACGCGCCAACAGTGGATGTCCATCATTTCACAAGATGGCGTAGTCAAAAAAACGCAACCCTCTGTCCTGTATTCACCACGTGCACAGTTCTTTCATTCAGGGGTAACGGTAAATCCCGGACTGCGAGCCCCCACATGTAGCACTAACCCCCAAAGAAGCTGCTGGTTTGATTTGGGTTACCTTCTTCACCTCGATTTGCGTCTAGGGGGTTCCCGTGGTGGATGGCCCAGAAACTTTAGAGACTGACGACAGATCCGCTTAAAGGGATTTTTATTTGCAAAAACGTAGTTAGCGAACAGTCTCTAGTATAGGATCAGAGGGTTAGGAGGACACGTTCAGGTACTCTAAGCCCTTGTACACACGGTCGGAGATTCCGTCGGAATGTGTCCGATCGGAGCGTTTTGTCGGATATTCCGACTGTGTGTGGTCTCCATCGGACTGTTTCCGTCTGAATATCCGTCGGACCAACTTTTCCAACTTGTCGGAAACATTTTCCGACAAAATGCTCCGATCGGACATACTCCGATCATGTGTAGAGAATTCCGATCGGACAAAGTGCCACGCATGCTCAGATCAAATTCCTACATCAAAGCTATTGGCTACTAGCCTGAACGTAGTCCCGTCGTAACGAAATAACGTCATCACGTCGGATTTTCCGACAACTTCGTCCGACCGTGTGTATGCAACAGTTTCGGACAAAATCCGACGGATTTGGTTGAAGGAATCTCCGGCCGTGTGTACAAGGGCTAAGTGTCAATAATAAAGAACTTGCTTACTTTGCCTGAATCCAGAGAATCCCCACAACCTCTGTCTCAAACTGACTATTCTCATCTGCTGCCTTCACACGGCTTCTGTCTCAACCTGACGACACTCTTGTCTACCTCCTGCCCACAACTTTTGTCTGAACCCGACTACACTCCTTTCTGCTGCCTGCCCACAACCTCTGAACTTGACTATTCTCTTGTCTGCCAACAACTTCTGCCCAGACCTGACTACTTTCTTGTCTGCTGCCTACCTATGACCTCTGTCTTCACCTGACCACTCTCTTGTCTGCTGCCTGCCCATGACCTCTGTCTGGACCTGACTAAACTCTTGTCTGCGCGCCTACACACAGCCTCTGTCTCAACCTGACTACTCTCCTTTCTGCTGCCTGCCCACAACCTCTGAACCTGACTACTCTCCTTTCTGCTGCCTGCCCACAACCTCTGAACCTGACTACTCTCCTTTCTGCTGCCTGCCCACAACCTCTGAACCTGACTACTCTCCTTTCTGCTGCCTGCCCACAACCTCTGAACCTGACTACTCTCCTTTCTGCTGCCTGCCCACAACCTCTGAACCTGACTACTCTCCTTTCTGCTGCCTGCCCACAACCTCTGAACCTGACTACTCTCCTTTCTGCTGCCTGCCCACAACCTCTGAACCTGATTACTCTCTTGTCTGCCGTCTGCCTACAACTTCTGCCCAGACCTGACTACTTTCTTGTCTGCTGCCTGCCCATGACCTCTGTCTGAACCTGACTACACTCTTGTCTGCTGCCTGCCCACAACTCCTGCCCAAATTTTACTACTCTTCTAGCATCTCGTGTGCAGTCTCCCCACCATAGCCATTCTGTTCCAGCTTACTCCCTGTTTGGGGCAATCCTAAGGGCCACAACCTAGCCACAACTTACAGTGAAGAAAACTGGGACCACTAGGTGTTCTGGCCTAAAGTATTTTCACCATCAGGAGCTCTGGTGAAGGCCAGCTGTCGTTTAAACTCCATGCCTAGAGTGAGCCCACGCATAACCTCCCACACAAACCTCCAGGGGGAGCTATAACAGAGATCAAATACAAAATTCATCAATCTTTATGCTAAGCTTAAAACAAATGGCACCACAACCCTAATAGTGTGATACATTCTGCAAAATGTGGATGGGATATTTTTCGTATCAAACACCAAAGAAAGGATAAGTATTTTCTTGGTGTTTGGTACTAAAAAAAATCCCATTCATATTCTGCAGAATTTATCATAACTAAATTCTTATATCACTACTTAAAGACCAACTCCAGACTAATACTTTTTTTCTTTCTGGATATATAAAGTATAAATGGGATAGAACCTCTGAAATTATTTCACTGCTGTCTGTTTCTCCATGACAGATTTCCTCTTACTTCCTGTCTAGGGGATACAGGAAGAGATGAAATGGTACCAACTAAAAAAATATTTTTTTGGTGCTAAAATTGGGCTTATTACCTGTTGTCATAGCAGGCAGGGAAATAATTTGACAAATATTGGGAAAAAAATCTAAGATCTCTTAACCACTTCAATACCGGGGGGGGGGGGGGGCACTTAAACACCTTCCTGCCCAGACCAATTTTGAGCTTTCAGCGCTGTCGCACTTTGAATGACAATTGCGCGGTCATACAACACTGTACCCAAATGAAATTTTTATCATTTTTTTCCCACAAATAGAGCTTTCTTTTGGTGGTATTTGATCACCTCTACGGTTTTTATTTTTTGCGCTACAAATAAAAAAATACCGAAAATTTTGAAAAAAAAAATGTTTTTTTTGTTTCAGTTTCAAAACTTTGTAAATAAGTACGTTTTCTCCTTCACTGATGGGCACTGATGGGGCTACACTGATGGGCACTGATAAGGCAGCACTGATGGGCGACACGGATGGGCGATATGGATGGACACTGATAGGTGGCACAAATTGGCACTGATAGCTGGCACGGATTGGCATGGATGGGAGGCAGAGATGGGCATGGATAGGCGGCAGAGATGGGCATGGATAGGCGGCACAGATGGGCATGGATAGGCGGCACAGATGGACATGGGTGGGCACTCATAGGCGGCACAGGTGGGCACTCATAGGCGGCATAGGTGGGCACTCATAGGCGGCACAGGTGGGCACTCATAACAGGTGGGCACTCATAGGCGGCACAGGTGGGCACTCATAGGCGGCATTGGTGTTATACTGTACTAATGGATGCCAATCAGTGCCAAACAATAATGCATGCCAATCAGTGATGCCCATTGTGGGCACTGATTGGCATCCATTATGGGCACTGATTGGCATCCATTGTGCTGACCATTGGCATCCCTGGTGGTCTAGGAAGGATTACCATTTCCCTGGTGGTCTGGTGACGTCCCTGGTGGTCCAGTGTGGGCATCCTCGGGGGGGCTGTGCTGATAATCGATCAGCACAGACCCCCCCTGTCAGAGGAGCAGCCGATCGACTCTCCTCTATTTGCGTCTGACAGACGCGAGGGAGGAAAAGCCGATTACCGGCTCTTCCCATTTACACTGTGATCAGCCGTGATTGGACACGGCTGATCACGTGGTAAAGAGTCTCCGTCGGAGACTCTTAACCGAGATCGTAGTTGCCGGGTGTCAGACTGACCCCCCCGCAACAACGATCGCCGCGATGCGCGCCCCCGGGGGCGCGCAGCGGCTCATAATCCTGATCACGTCATATGACATCCGGTCAGGATTATCAAACCACTTTGCCGCCGTCTTTTTGTAATAGGGCGGGCGGCAAGTGGTTAAGATCCAATCTGGTGAATCAGCAGAGTGAATTCTAAATATACAGAGCATCCGGAAAGTATTGGCAGGGCTTCACTTTTTCCACATTCTGTTGTGTTACGGCCTTATTCCAAACTGGATTAAATTCATTATTTTCCTCAAAATTCTACAAACCATCCCCCATAATGACAACGCCAGAGAAGATTGTTTTGAAATCTTTGCAAATTTATTGAAAAGAAAAAAATCCCATGTACATAAGTATCACAGCCTTTGCCATGACGCTCAAAATTGAGCTCAGGTGCCTCCTGTCTCCACTGATTATCCTTGAGATGTTTCTACAACTTGATCGGAGTCCACATGTGGTAAATTCAGTTGATTGAACTCTTTGGCCTGAATCACAAGCGTCATGTCTGGAGGAAACCAGGCACCGCACATCACCTGGCCGATACCATCCCTACAGTGAAGCATGGTGGTGGCAACATCATGCTGTGGGGATGTTTTTCATCGGCAGGAACTGGGAGACTAGTCAGGATGGAGGGAAAGATGAATGCAGCAATGTACACAGACATCCTTGATGAAAACCTGCTCCAGAGCACTCTGGACCTCAGACTGGGGCAAAGGTTCATCTTCCACGAGGACAACAACCCTAAACACCCAGCCAAGATAACAAAGGAGTGTCTACGGGACACGTCTAAATTAACTTTTTGCTGATATTCATATGCATGAGATGCACCTGTGTATGGTAGAATTCTCCTTCAATTAAGTATTCTGGGACAAAATCCTTACTATACTGTATATAATGAGTATACAATAAGTCCTATGTAGGGAAGTGGAAATGTACCTGGGTTTGGTCCAAGCAGGGTTCAATGTACTGTGCATCCGGAAAGTATTCACAGCGCTTCACTTTTTCCACATTTTGTTATGTTACAGCCTTATTTCAAAATGGATTAAATTCATTATTTTCCTCAAAATTCTACAAACAATCCCCCATAATGACAACGTGAAGGATGTTTGTTTGAAATCTTTGCAAATGTTTTTAAAAAGAAAAAACAAAAAAAATCTCATGTACATAAGTATCACAAATTCCTCCCATGTACATAAGTCTCACAGACTCCTCCCATGTACATAAGTCTCACAGACTCCTCCCATGTACATAAGTCTCACAGACTCCTCCCATGTACATAAGTATCACAGACTCCTCCCATGTACATAAGTATCACAGGCTCCTCCCATGTACATAAGTATCACAGGCTCCTCCCATGTACATAAGTATCACAGGCTCCTCCCGTGTACATAAGTATCACAGGCTCCTCCCATGTACATAAGTATCACAGGCCCATAAGTATCACAGGCTCCTCCCATGTACATATGTTTCACAGACTCCTCCCATGTACATAATTATCACAGACTCCTCCCCGAGGTACATAGGAGGAGCCTGTGATACTTATGTACATGGGAGGGGCCTGTGATAATTATGTACATGGGAGGAGCCTGTGACACTTATGTACATGGGAGGAGCCTGTGAGACTTATGTACATGGAAGGAGCCTGTGATACTTATGTACATGGGAAGAGTCTGTGATACTTATGTACATGGGAGGAGTCTGTGATACTTATGTACATGGGAGGAGCCTGTGATACTTATGTACATAGGAGGAGCCTGTGATACTTATGTACATGGGAGGAGCCTTTGATACTTATGTACATGGGAGGAGCCTGTGATACTTATGTACATGGGAGGAGCCTGTGATACTTATGTACATGGGAGGAGCCTGTGAGACTTATGTACATGGGAAGAGTCTGTGATACTTATGTACATGGGAGGAGTCTGTGATACTTATGTACATGGGAGGAGCCTGTGATACTTATGTACATAGGAGGAGCCTGTGATACTTATGTACATGGGAGGAGCCTTTGATACTTATGTACATGGGAGGAGCCTTTGATACTTATGTACATGGGAGGAGTCTGTGATACTTATGTACATGGGAGGAGTCTGTGAGACTTATGTACATGGGAGGAGTCTGTGATACCTATGTACATGGGAGGAGCCTGTGATACTTATGTACATGGGAGGAGCCTGTGATACTTATGTACATGGGAGGAGCCTGTGATACTTATGTACATGGGAGGAGTCTATGATACTTATATACATGGGAGGAGCCTGTGATACTTGTGTTCATGGGAGGAGCCTGTGATACTTATGTACATGGGAGGAGCCTGTGATACTAATGTACATGGGAGGAGCCTGTGATACTTATGTACATGGGATTTTTTATTTTTTTTTAATTTTTAATAAATTTGAATTTCAAAAAAAACCTCTTTCACGTTGTCATTATGGGGGATTGTTTGTAGAATTGTGAGTAAAATAATAAATTTAATCCATTTTGGAATATGACTGTAATACAACAAAATGTGGAAAATGTGAATACTTTCGGGGTGCTCTGTATCGTCTCTGATTATGGGCTTTGCTATTAATGAAAGTGAAGGGGTTCTGCGAGGACTTGGATAATATATAACAAAGGCAATCACTTTGTTTTCCCCACAATCCTTTAGCGGTTCACAATTACTTTAGTGACCATAGATGAGTAAAGCCGATTCTTGGCCATGCAAAAGAGTTGAGAGGTTCCCCGTATCATGGAGACATTTGGACTTTATACCCAACAACGTTACTGTAGTTTCCAAGATTACAAATCATTTTCTAGCACATTTCTTCCAGCGATGCTTTGCCGAGTACAGCCGGGGGACACTTCGGTCATTCTAGTGTTTGCCACAAATTGAAATCGTTTCGTCTGGATGGTCCTCTTCTTCCCTGAGGTCATATTCTCGGTTGACTTTCTTTCCGCATGTATTCCATGACCTAAGAAGTTGTGAGAAGTTCCAGAATCTCTTCACGAAATCGATCACTTTCTGCCTTTGTGGTGAATATTTGCAGTTGGGTTCCTGTTTCTTTAAAAATAAAAATGCAAAAATAGTATTATTGACTGTAATATGGATATGCAAATACTTCTTATAAAATAAAAGCCCAACTACTTACAGAGGGGGGGAAATAATGATCGGCTTCCCTGCGGATTGTGTAAATTTGCCCACTTACAAAGAAATGAAGGGTCTGTAATTTTTATCATAGGGGTATTTTATACCACAGAGACAGAATATCAACCAAAAATCCAGAAAAAAACACGATACAAATGTTATAAATGGAGTTCAGTGAGCAATTTGATCCCCAAGCAAAACATGGCTTAGTAGTTTGTGGAGAAACCCTTGTTGGTGATCACCGAGGTCAGACGTCTCTTGTAGGTGGTGATCAGGTTTGCTCACATCTCAGGGGGGATTTTGGTTGTCTCTTCTTTACAGATCTTTTTAAGGTTTCTTTGGCTATCTCTTGGCAACTCAAAGTTTCAGCTCCCTCTATAAATTTTCTATAGGATTAAGGTCTGGGAACTGGCTAGGCCACTCCATGACCTTAATGTGCTTCTTCTTGAGTCACTCCTTTGGTTGCCTTGGTGGTATGTTTTGGGTCATTACCATGCTGGAAGACCCATCCATGACCCATCTTCAGTGTTCTGGCTGAGAGAAGAAGGTTCTCATCCAAGATTTTACAACACATGGCCCCGCCCATTGGCCTCTCAATGCGGCAAAGTTGGCCTGTACCTTTATCAGAGAAACAGCCCCGAAGCATCATGTTTCCACCTCCGTGCTTGACTGTAGGGATGGTGTTCTTATGCCGCGTACACACGATCAGATTGTCCGGCGTACTTAGTCCGCCGAAACGCATTTCAGCGGACGATTCGATCGTGTGTGGGCTTCAGCGGACTTTCCCAACCATGACACTACCTGCCTGGAGTTTGCATGTTCTCCCTGTGCCTGCGGGGGTTTCCTCCGGGTACTCCGGTTTCCTCTCACAATCCAAAGACATGCAGGTAGGTTAATTGGCTTCTGGCTTCTGTCCAAAATTGCCCCTAGTATATGAATGGGGACCTTGGATTGTGGGCTCCTTGAGGATAGAGACCAATGTGGGTGTAGCAATGTACAGGGATAGGGACAATTGTAGACACTTACTCAGGTTGAACTGGATGGACTGGTGTCTTTATTCAACCTAACTAACTATGAAACTATGAAGTCCTGTCGGACTTGGGTTTCAGCGGACAATACGTTCGTCAGTATGCTAGTCCGGCGGACTAAGAATGACGCATGCTCAGAAGCAAGTACGAAAAAGAAAGCTATTGGCTACTGGCTATTGAACTTCCTTTTTCTAGTCCCATCGTACGTGCTGCACGTCATCGCGCAAGCGAACGTCGGACTTTCTGTGTGTCCGTGTGTGGCCAAGTCCGTTCAGTAGAAAGTCCGCCGGATTATCCGCCGGATTGTATGTCGGACTAAGTACGCCATACAATTCGATCGTGTGTACGCGGCATTAGGGTCACAGTCAGCATTTTTCTTCCTCCAAACACGGCGAGTTAAAGCATAAACACCCCCCCTCTGGGTGATCTCTGTGCATTGCAAGGATTATAACAACCTTTGTTGCAGATTCCTACCATTTGTTATTCTGAAGAAATCCCTGTAAGTTTCTCTGTGCCCATGTGGGAAAACGAATCCAATAGGAGTGGTTTCATAATTCTCAATCAGCTGTGACACCTGCAGGGCACTAAAGAGGAAATCTGCCGGGCCTGCATCCCTTTAAAGCCGCGTACACACGGGCGGACTGTCTGTCCAACTTAGTCCGCCGAAACACATTTCAGCGGACAGTCCGCTCGTGTGTGGGCTTCAGCTGACTTTTTCAGCGGACAGTCTGGCGGACTAAGTATTTCGGAATTTCCGTAATATTGTCCGTCCAACTTTGGTTTCAGCGGACAGTCCGCTCGTGAGTAGGCAAGTTGGACGGACTAAGAATGGCGCATGCTCAGAAAGGATTTACACGGCGGAAGGTTGCATTGCTGTGTATCGGACGTCCTATTTCTAGTCCCGTCGTACATGCTGTACACGTCATCGCGCAAGCTTTCAACGGACTGTTTGTTCATCGTGTGTGGTCAAGTCCGTTCATTCGAAAGTAGGACGGACTGTCCGTCGGATTGTCTGACGGACTTAGTTGGCCAGACAGTCCGCCCGTGTGTACGCGGCTTTAGACGTGTTCCTATTGGGAGCAGCTCAACAGGCCACCGCTTCTTCACCACTCCAAAGAAGCTGCTGGCAGGACTTTTCCTGACGCCCTGCCAGCACACCGCTCCAGTGTGGAAGCCCCTTGGGGCTATTACACTGGAGACAGTGGAGAAGCTGTTTGAGGGTGGATTGCAGGCACTACTTTTAACACTATAGCGCCTGCAAGTGTGAAAGGGGTCTTATAATAAACCAACCAATAAAATTATAGACTGATTGTTTCTTTGTCAGTGGGCACATGTACAAACTCAGAAGGGGAACATGCACGCATTTACCTTTTAGACTCACTTTAACAAACATATCATGAGGTTTTCCCAAATCTGACTGCAAAAGTGGAAATACACTTTAAGCCCAGACAAGAAGTGAGGTAAAATGTGCAGAATTGGGCTACCGACTCCTGATTGCCATGTAGAATTATCTACAATACGTTGTTTATGACTATTAAGGTATATGAGAAGACATAATGTAAGCCACGATATGAAATGCAAACACTTTTAGAATTGTCAAAGGAAAATAATTATCCTAAAAAGAACATGTAGGCATGGCCATTAACGTTTCACCCGGGTACCACTAAAAGGCCTCGTGCCCTAATTGAATGTTGGGGCGTAGAGTTCCTGCTATCGAAAGGAACAAAAATAAGTCTAAAGTACCAAGAACTTATACCCCACCAAGACAGACACCTCACTGGCATTCCTCCAAGCTGAGCCAGGTACCAATCCAAAGGATAGGCCATTGGCAATAATAAGAGAAGAGTCCAACATGCTTGAAAAACTTTACTATATAACTGATGCCCCCCCCCCCCCCCCCCTGAAGGGGCCGCTGAAAGTAGACAGGTTCTCTCTAGATAGCATAGAGACTGTCAATCTCACAAGCTTAGTCCCAAGCACACTGACAAATAAAGCTCAGCCTAGGAGGAAGGGGTTAACAGTAGGAAAGGACCTGAGCAGATTGTTCTTTCCTCGGCAGGGAGGGTTCCGGGACTCTTTGGATTTCTGCACCTAGGAGAAGGTTCCCGGGATATTCCAAAATGATCAGCAACAACAAGAAGACCAAGTTCTCTCTAGTCCCTCAATAGCAACTTCTCTGGAGGTAGCAGGGCAGAGTCTGTAGATTTAGGGCATCACAGCTGCAGACCATAGGGCAATCTCTGGACCTGATTGCCTTCCTCTTTACTCAACTATCAGTCCGCAGTAAGATCTTTACTCAGTGTCCCAGGAGCTATCTGCCAACCCAGCCTCCACAGGTAGATCCACAGTGAGGGATAGAACCAATGCCTTCTTCAGACCAAGGCCAGGACTTTGTAATAGTGTACATCTTCTGCAAGGCTCCTCAGAATAGCACCCGCTGCAACCCAAACAGTAGTCTCTTGTCTCAGTGAACCTTCTCCTGGGGCAGAAATCCAAGGAGTCCTGGTGAAACCCTCCCTGTCGAGGAAAGAGCAATCTGCTCAGGTCTCTTGTCTATTTATCACCTCCCCGGCCACCTTCTGGATGACCCCATTCCATGGATTGGCTAAGGCATGATAATAATCTCCCCCTCCTATGCTCTGGAAGCTTCTTCCAGAAGCAGGAGGGAGCAATCAATCTCTCAGCTCAGGAACCCTGATCAGACCAAAACAATAAACAACCACTACAGCGGAGCCAAAAACTAAATTTACCTAGCAGGAGGGCGCTACACAACTTGAAGGTGGATAATCCCAGAGCAATAATATTCCCCATAATTATTTCTAAACCACCTGTAATAAGAAGTTCTTATCTTATCTCAGTGATGTATATGCATTTCAAGGACTCAAAACAATTATGTATAACTTGAATCTATTCTAATGAACTTTCACCCAGTAATAATATCAGCATAAAGCAGAGAGGTCATCTAAAGTTCAACATTTAAAAATGAAGACTTTCTATATCTATGGAAAAAATAGTATATAATGGTTAATATGAAATTCTACTACAGGCCCCACTAAGTCCCATGGAGCTGAGCTCCTATACTCTTATGTTCACCCAAACTCCTCCCACTCTTTAAATAACTTACCACATATATTCTAGGGTAGGATACCACCTAGTGGCCAACATGGAGATTCCACTTATAAGCGCCTATCATTTTTTTTTTGTTTACTTTTATTCAACAGCCACGTGACCGTGGCCCCCTTCCTGTCATCTTCCCGAGTGGCGTAACTGCATTAATAAAGTATGGGCCTGACATAAGGGCAGCAGGGAAAATATGTTTACTCTTCTTCCTACTTTGCATTCGCTTGAGCTGAGCTGCTGTCATGGCAAAAGCTGCTGTCAATCAAGCACATCAGGGCCACAAGGGCCACAAGGGCCACAAGGGCCACAGACTGAATTACAGGCAAGTCCTGCATCAGCATGGCATCCAGAAGGGATACAAACTGAGCACTCCAGCACAGATCTACTTCCCTGCTTAGCATGGTCAGAATGCTCCAGGATGGGGAGGGGACTGACAAGATCACCAGGGATTTGCTCCTAAAATTGAGTGTAGCACCCTCTAGTGCTAGAAATGTAAATAGGTTTTTTCTAGTGTAGGTAAATTTGTGCAGGCTTGCCTGGCAGTCAAGCCTGTCTGTTTTTTTTCCTGGGTTGAGCAGAGATCCAGGGAGAGCTGAATAACGCACAGGCAGCATCACTGAGACCTCTCCCCCATTTCTAGAATGTACTGGAACCTTCTATAAATATGGGAGGGGAGTGAGGTGGAGCTGCCTGGAGTATTTTGAGGGCCCTGACCAATCCCCAACTTGGGTTGGCAGAGGGCACGCCTCCTCAAATACTCTGGGTCAACCCAGCTGGGGAGGAGAGTTCAGGTGGAAGCTGCAGATGGAGTGTTAGGCTGTCTGGGCCTTGAGGGAGCTCCCCAGTCTGGGGGGGCTGGTGACTTTGGGCCTGGGCTCGGGTGTGGACGGAACTCTCTCAGAACCCATGGAGCTACCGGGAGCAAAGGGAGGACAGTGGCAGAACACTGCTGGGCAAGTCTCCAGGAGCAATAGGAACAGTCAAGAGGGATGGTGAGTGGCACACAGTCAGGAGGACTGGGAGGCACACCTGAGAGGACTGGGATGGGCGCAGAGCCAGTCAGGAGGACTGTGTTGGCACTGGAAAGGAGCAGCTGCAGCCAGGAGGGCTGACAGTGCCTGAAGAGTTGGTACTGGGATCAGTAGCCACATGTAGGACAGCTAGCACTAAGGACTACCATATTTTTGCCACACCACAGGGGCTGGCGGGCCCTGCCTGCAAAGGGTATTTGCTTTGGGCCTGACAGAGCCAGTGTCAGATCCACAAATCAGTGCTAGCTGGCAGGGGCGTACCAATATGGGGGCGGGGGGTGCGGTCCGCCCCGGGTGCCACACTTTGGGGGGGTGTCAGTGGCCAAGTGACTTTGATATGGGGGTGAATTCCGCACCCAAGTCGGGGTGACACCGTCAGATCATCTCAAGGGCATCCCTGCTGTCTCTGGTTGCTCATTTTCACTTTCGTTTTTTTTAGAACACCCCCGTGCCATAGCCACAATGGACTGTTCCAGACTGTTCAGTGAGTGACTGAATTCCCTCCTGCTAGCTCCACCTCCACCCACCACTGCTGCTGCCTGTGTGTGTCTGTCCCATCTCTCTCCGCTGGGGTGGCTGCTTCCACACAGTGAATAGGAGTCCTCCCTAGCCGACTGAGAGCCCGAGGTGGTGAGTGGAGGGGGGGATTGATGTAAGAAGAGGCTGCAGCCTGCAGAATTGTGACTACCCCTGTGCTGGTCTATGGTGGGGGGTCAGTGACTGTAATTGCTATATCCACCACTCCCTCTCCCTGCCATGTGTATTGTGTAGCTGTCTGACCTGATTGGGGGGGGGGGGGGTTGATGTAAGAAGGGGCTGGAGGAGTGTGTCTACCCCTGCCATGTGCTGGTCTGGGGGGGGGGGTCAGGGTGATTGCTGTGTCCCCCTCCCCCCTGCCATGTGTATAGTGTAGCTGATGGGGGGGGGGGGGGGTTGATGTAAGAAGAGGCTAGAGTATTGTGTCTACCCTGTGCTGGTCTGAGGGGGGGGGGGGGAGTCAGGGTGACTGCTGTGTCCATCACCCCCTCCCCCTGGCATGTGTATAGTGTAGCTGACCTGATGTGGGAGGGGGGATTTCAGAACGCAGATATGTCCTATATACAGGGCGCAGATATGTCCTATATACAGGGCGCAGATATGTCCTATATACAGGGCGCAGATATGTCCTATATACAGGGCGCAGATATGTTCTATATACAGGGCGCAGATATGTCCTATATACAGGGCGCAGATATGTCCTATATACAGGGCGCAGATATGTCCTATATACAGGGCGCAGATATGTCCTATATACAGGGTGCAGATATGTCCTATATACAGGGCGCAGATATGTTCTATATACAGGGCGCAGATATGTTCTATATACAGGGCGCAGATATGTTCTATATACAGGGCGCAGATATGTTCTATATACAGGGTGCAGATATGTCCTATATACAGGGCGCAGATATGTCCTATATAAAGGTGCAGATATGTCCTATATACAGGGCGCAGATATGTCCTATATACAGGGCGCAGATATGTCCTATATAAAGGTGCAGATATGTCCTATATACAGGGCGCAGATATGTCCTATATAAAGGTGCAGATATGTCCTATATACAGGGCGCAGATATGTCCTATATACAGGGCGCAGATATGTCCTATATAAAGGTGCAGATATGTCCTATATAAAGGTGCAGATATGTTCTATATAAAGGTGCAGATATGTTCTATATACAGGGCGCAGATATGTCCTATATAAAGGTGCAGATATGTCCTATATAAAGGTGCAGATATGTCCTATATAAAGGTGCAGATATGTCCTATATAAAGGTGCAGATATGTCCTATATAAAGGTGCAGATATGTTCTATATACAGGGCGCAGATATGTCCTATATAAAGGTGCAGATATGTCCTATATAAAGGTGCAGATATGTCCTATATAAAGGTGCAGATATGTCCTATATAAAGGTGCAGATATGTCCTATATAAAGGTGCAGATATGTTCTATATACAGGGCGCAGATATGTCCTATATAAAGGTGCAGATATGTCCTATATAAAGGTGCAGATATGTCCTATATACAGGGCGCAGATATGTCCTATATACAGGATGCAGATATGTCCTATATACAGGGCGCAGATATGTTCTATATACAGGGTGCAGATATGTCCTATATACAGGGCGCAGATATGTCCTATATACAGGGCGCAGATATGTCCTATATACAGGGCGCAGATATGTCCTATATACAGGGCGCAGATATGTCCTATATACAGGGCGCAGATATGTCCTATATACAGGGCGCAGATATGTCCTATATACAGGGCGCAGATATGTCCTATATACAGGGCGCAGATATGTTCTATATACAGGGTGCAGATATGTCCTATATAAAGGTGCAGATATGTCCTATATACAGGGCGCAGATATGTCCTATATACAGGGCGCAGATATGTCCTATATACAGGGCGCAGATATGTCCTATATACAGGGCGCAGATATGTCCTATATACAGGGTGCAGAATCCAGGCATGTGCTGTATACAATAAATATTCTTGAGAAAATGGAAAATAAATTGTGGGTGTTTTTTCATTTTAAATGGGGGGGGGGGTGCCAGATGTAGGATCCGCCCCGGGTGCCAAATGCTCTAGGTACGCCCCTGCTAGCTGGTCCTGGGAGTGATAGTCTGCAAGCAAGTGTATGTGCTAGAGGTTGGGGAGAAGAGACTGTATATACTGGAAGTGTATATAGTTGAGGCCCTACCTATTTCATTCAATCAAGTGGGCCTCCCATATGTACCCCATCCCCATCCAAGTTCTATTCCCCTAAAAAAACAAAGTGCAAGGACGGCTTATTGACTCTTTGTGTCTGGAAATTGATGTACCCAGCTTTGCAGGGTGGGAGACAAACCACGTTAACAGCGGGCCCTATGGGGGTAGCGCTACACAATTGTTGCTTGAAAAGAAGGCAGATGTAAAAAAAAAAAGTATTACTGAAAAAAGAAATAGTTATATCAGTGAAGAACGTTACATATATTTTCAGAGCCCTTCTGCTGAATTTCTTTCACCACCCACCAAAGCCCTGATGAAGGGAGCATTGGTGCCTGAAACGCCCAACGGCATCTCGCTGTTCTACTCTATTCTACTCTCCCTGTCCTCTTCGGCGGCGTGTTTCAGGCAGTGGCTCCTGTGTCCTCTCCTTCTTGGCTTCGGTGGTGGGCAGAGGGCAGCAGCTCCTGTGTCCTCTCCTCCTTGGTGGCGGGGGCAGCTCCTGTGTCCTCTTCTCCACGGTTTTGGCAGTGGACAGCGACTCCTGTGTCCTCTCCTCCTTGGCTTCGGCAAAGGGCTGGTTGCAGGTAGCGGCTCCTGCATTCTCTCAGCTTCGGCTGTGGTTAGCGGGCGGTGGCTCCTGTGTCCTCTCCTACCCAACGGCGGGCGGCAGCTCCTGTGTCCTCTTCTCCTTGGCTTCGGCGATGGGCAGCGGGCGTCGGCTCCTGTGTCCTCTCCTCCTTGGCTTCGGCAGCGGTCAGTGGGCATAGGTCAGGTTGTGGGCAGCGGCCTATGTCCTCTATTCCTCATCAGCCGGGTGGCGGCTCCTGTGTCCTCTCCTCCTCGGCTTTGGCAGCGGGCAGTGACTCCTGTGTCCTCTCCTCCTTGGCTTTGGCAGTGGGCAGTGGGCAACGGGCGAGTTTTGGGCAGCAGGAGGCGGCTCCTATGTCCTCTATTCCTCATCAGCCAGGTTGGGGCTCCTTTGTCCTCTCCTCCTCGGCTTTGGCAGCGGGCAGTGACTCCTGTGTCCTCTCCTCCTCGGCTTTGGCAGTTGACAGTGACTCCTGTGTCCTGTCCTCCTCGGCTTTGGCAGCGGGCAGTGGGCAACGGGTGGGTTGTGGGCAGCGGCTCCTGTGTCCTCTCCTCCTCAGCTTCGGCAGCTCCCGATGTGCGGCTCCTCCCTCCCACTCCTTGGCGTCCAGTAGAATCCATTTCCTGATTGGTCATGCGGAAATAGCAAATATCTGCTCGCTATTGTCACACAACTGGGTGGCCCACCTTTTTTTTTTTAAGTCTGTGAGAGCCTCTGGCTCTAATCACGTGCGTCAAAAAAACGCACACCCGCCATTGGAATCCATGAGTGTCCGGCGCCTTGTATGTAGATCAGGGGGGCCGGATGCATATATAGGGGTGGACAGCGCCCGTGTGCCCCTAATGGATGGGGAGCCGCTGTGCACTTGTAAAACTAACCTATAACTATGAAAAGAGTCTAGCTCCTAGAACGGGTTCTATTTCCAAATGTAATCGAATACGGAGCCCATGGCCCTCGATGACATCTTCTACTACTGTCTGATGTACCCTATATGTATGGTGCGATGCCGATAATTAGTGAATGCGGAGAAGCTCCTTCTTACCTGCATATTTTGACATTCTCCCCACAGTTTAGTCACGCAGTGATCAATGGCCTTAGTGATATCCCGTACACTGGGACTGAAATTCATTTTCAAGATATTGTTAGTTCCGCGTTTAAATATATCCAAGATGGTTCCGGGACAGGACTTTCCATATTCCTGAGCATCAAATAGGGTAAAAAAAAAGTCAATAAGTAACTGTTTAAACAGGACAGAAATCACATTTTTAGAACAAATAAGAGCAGCAGGTAAAAACAACTAGATACATTGTATGCAGATATATATATATATATATACAGTTGTGTTCATAAGTTTAAACACCCTGGCAGAATTTATGATTTCTTGGCCATTTTTCAGAGGATATGAATGGTAACACAAAAACTTTTCTCTCACTCGTGGTCAGTGATTGGCTGAAGACATTTATTATCAATCAACTGCACTTATTCTTTTTAAATCATAATGGCAACAGAAACTACTCAAATGACCCTGATCAAAAGTTTACATCCCCCGGTGATTTTCGCCTGATAACATGCACACAAGGTGACACAAAGGGCTATTAAAGGTCCCCATCCTCACCTGTGATCTGTTTGTAATTTGTGTGTGTATAAAAGGTCAATGTGTTTCTGGACTCCTGACAGACCCTTGCATCTTCCATCTAGAGCTGCACTGACGTTTCTGGATTCTGAGTCATGGGGAAAGCAAAAAAGAATTGTCAAAGGATCTGCGGGAAAAGGTAGTTGAACTGTATAAAACAGGACAGTGATATAAAAAGAGATCCAAGGAATTTAGAATGCCAATCAGCAGTGTTCAAACTCTAATCGAGAAGTGGGAAATGAGGGGTTCTGCTGAAACCAAACCACGGTCAGGTAGACCAACTAAAATTTCAGCCCACAACTGCCAGAAAAAATAGTTTGGGATGCAAAGCAAACCCCACAAATAACTTCAGGTGAGATACAGGACTCTCTGAAAACATGTGGTGTGGCTGTTTCATTAAGGGGGCACTTGAAGAAAGATGGGCTGCATGGTCGAGTCTCCAGAAGAAAGCCATTACTATGCAAATGTCACAAAGTATCCGGCTTACAATACGCCAAACAGCACAGAGACAAGCCTCAAACCTTCCCGCACAAAGTCATTTGAGACCAAAATTTTGCTTTTTGGCCACAACCATTAACGCTAAATTTGGAGAGGAGTCGACAAGGCCTATGATGAAAGGTCCACCATACCAACTGTGAAACACGGAGGTGGATCACTGATGTTCTGGGGATGTGTGAGCTACAAAGGCCACAGGAAATTTGGTTAAAATCCATGGCAAGATAAATGCAGAATGTTATCAAAAAATACCGGAGGAACATTTACATTCATCAGCCAGGAAGCTGCGCATGGGACGTACTTGGACATCCCAACATGACAACAATCCAAAACACAAGGCCAAGTCCTCCTGTCATTGGCTACAGCAGAATAAAGTGAAGGTTCTGGAGTGGCCGTCTCAGTCTCCTGACCTCAATATCATTGAGCCCCTCTGGGGAGATCCCAAACGTGCCGTTCATGGAAGACAGCCCGAGAATTTCCAGGAACTGGAGGGGAACGGGCAGCTTTACCATCTGAGAAGATAGAAGAAGCCTCCTCCACAAATACCACAGAAGACTTCAAGCCGTCATTGATGGTAAAGGGGGCAATACACGGGATTAAGAACCGGGGTGTGTAAACTTTTGATCAGGGTCATTTGGGTAGTTTCTGTTTCCATTATGATTTAAAAAGAATAAAACAGCTGATTGATAATAAATGGCTTCAGCCAATCACTGACCATGAGTGAGAGAGAAGATTTTGTGTTATCATTCATATTCCGATAAATCATAAATTCTGCCGGGGTGTGTAAACTTATGAGCACAACTGTATATAGATTCACATTGCCACACGTATAGTGACAGCAATTGGCAGGGGATCCAACTGGAATGCCCTCTTCGGAGGGGGGGGGGGGCTAATAGCACCTCCAAGTCTCCAGACAAGGTCCGCTAATTGACCAATCCAATGACTTGGAATACAGAGCCTTGAAAAAGTATTCATACCCCTTGACATTCCCCACATTTTCTCATGTTACATCCAAAAACATAAATGTATTTTATTGGGATTTTATGTGATGGGCCAACACAAAGTGTCACATAATTGTGAAGTGGAAGGAAAATGATAAATGATACAAATATTCATGTTTTATGCCCCATACACACGGTCGGACATTCCGACCACAAAATCTGTCTTGCATACACACGGTCGCACAAAGTTGTCGCAAAAATCCGATCGTTCGGAATGAGGTGACATACAAAACGTACGGCAGGACTACGTAGAGGCCAGTAGCCAATAGCTTTCGTCTCCAAAATTTTTCTGAACATGCGTGGCACTTTGTGCGTCGGAATTCTCTACGCACGATCGGAAAAAGTCTGATCGGATTTTGTTGTCGGAAAATTTTAGAAATGTTAGAATTTTCGAAATTTTGACAGTCCGATAGAGCCCACACACGATCGGATTTTCCAATCGGAATCGGACTTTTCCCATCGGAATTTCCAACCGTGTGTACAAGGGCATTAGAATGGCACAGTCACAGTCCAGACCTAAATCCCATTGAGAATCTGTGGCAAGACTTTGAAAATTGCTGATCACAGACGCTCTCCATCCAATCTGACAGAGCTTGAGACATTTTACAAAAAAGAAGAATGGGCAGAAATGTCCTCTCTAGATGGGCAAAGCTGGTAGAGACACCCCCAAAAAGACTTGTAGAGAAAAGGGGGTTCTACAAAGTATTGACTCCGGGGGGCGCCGTACAAATTTTCTCATATTTATTTGTAAAACATTTTGAAAACCATCTCTCTCAACCCCTTGCATCTTAGTGTAAATATGAGATCTCAGGTCTTTTTGACCCCCCAGATCTCATATATAAGAGGACCTGTCGTGCTTTTTTTCTATTACAAGGGATGTTTACATTCCTTGTAATAGGAAAAAAAGTGACACATTTTTTTTTTAAAAAAAAGGAACAGTGTAAAAATAAAAAATAAAAGGAAAAATAAATCAGAAAAAACATTTTTTTTTTAAAAATGCGCCCTGTCCCACTGAGCTTGCGTGCAGAAACAAACGCATACGTGAGTACCCGCATATTAAAACAGTGTTCAAACCCCACACGTGTGAGGTATCGCCGCGATCGGTAGAGTGAGAGCGATAATTCTAGCCCTAGTGCTCCTCTGTAACTCAAAACATGCAACCTGTAGAATTTTTTAAACGTTGCCTATGGAGATTTTTAAGGGTAAACGTTTGTCGCCATTCCAGGAGCGGGCGCAACTTTGAAGAGTGACGTGTGGGGTATCAATTTACTCGGTGAAACATCATCTTTCACAATATGAATAACAAAAATTGGGCTATCTTTACTGTTGTCTTATTTTTTTATTAAATAAAGTGTATTTTTTCCCCCAAAAAAATGCGCTTGTAAGACTGCTGCGCAAATACAGTGTGACAAAAAGTATTGCAACAACCACCATTTTATTCTCTAGGGTGTTGGAAAAAAAAAAAAAATATATATATATATATATATATATATATATATATATATATATATAGATAGATAGATATATATATAGATAGATAGATATAGATATATATATATTTTTTTTTCTAACACCCTAGAGAATAATTGTTGCAATACTTGTTGTTTATATATATATAAATTATGTTTGGGGGTTCTAAGTAATTTACTCTAGGGTGTTAGAAAAAAAAAAAATATATATATATATATATATATATATATATATATATATAATGTTTGAGGGTTCTAAGTAATATTCAAGCAAAAAAAAATAAAAAAAAATGTTACTTGTAAACAACAAGTATTGCAACAACCACCATTTTATTCTCTAGGGTGTTAGAAAAAAAAAAAAATATATATATATATATATACATATCTCTCTCTCTCTCTCTCTCTCTCTCTCTCTCTCTCTCTCTCTCTCTCTCTCTCTCTCTCTCTCTCTATATATATATATATATATATATATATATATATATATATATTTCTAACACCCTAGAGAATAAAATGGTGGTTGTTGCAATACTTGTTGTTTATATATATATATAAATTATGTTTGGGGGTTCTAAGTAATTTTCTCTAGGGTGTTAGAAAAAAAAAAAAAAATATATATATATATATATATATATATATATATATATATATATATATATATATATATATATATATATATATATATAATGTTTGGGGGTTCTAAGTAATTTTCAAGCAAACAAAAACATTTTTTAACTTGTAAACAACAAGTATTGCAACAACTACCATTTATTGTCTAGGGTGTTAGAGAAAAAAAATTAAAATAAATAAATAAATATATATAAATATATATATATATATATATATATATATATATATATAATAAAATAAATAAATATATAAATATATATATATATATATATATATATATATATATATATATATATATATATATATATATATATATATATATAAAATAAAATAAATAAATAAATATATATATATATATATATATATATATATATATATATATATATATATATATATATATATATATATATATATATATATATATATAAATATATATATATATATATATATTGTTTGGGCGTTCTAAGTAATTTTCTATAAAAAAAAATGATTTTAACTTGTAAACAACAAGTTTGAAAAATAGGTTAAGTGGTTAATTAAAGTAAAATTAATAAAAAGTTAAAATAGTAAAAAGATATAACATCAGAATGTGCAAAATTGAGACTTTGCTCAAATAATAAAATAAAAAAAATAAAAAATGAAATTTGAAAGAAAAATGCCTGAGTGGTTAAAAAAATTGTACCCCATCCAATTTTTTTTTTTTTTACGTTTATGGCAAGTATTGTGGAGCGTTACAATACCAGTCCCATTTTCACTGGTGTTCATGTTCACATTGGGAAAAAAGGAAAAAACAACCTGCCAGAATTTTTGTCTCCTAAAATTATCCAAAAAGTAAAAGAGAAAAAAATAATTAAAAAAAAACCTAAGACAATAAAAACAATATCAGATAATATTTCTGGCAGTCTTACCATATCAAGCCATCTGATACCATTCACTTCTTTATTGCCAACATTCTAAAATAAAAAAGTCCAAATCAAATTTAAATGACTCGTGTAACATTTTCATTAAAATTGTCATATATTGCATAGAAGCCATTCATAATTAAGTATTATTATATACAGTATTGCATAGAATTTCTAAACAGGGCCATTTTATATATGTAAAATCAGGAACGCATTCATTCATTCATCATCATCATCCAATTAATGTAATGTGCAAAAAATACGTGCCACGTGATCAATAGCAATAAATAAATAAATGTAAGCATTCCATAATTCATGTGTTGCAAAAAAAAAAAAAATTAAACAATGAATAGGTATGAACAAGCAACAATCAAAAAATCAATTCATGTATTGCCTAATAGATTATATCAATCATATCTGCAATATTATGCTTGGGGAGGGGGGGGATAAAAATACTTGGTTCGTCATAATTATTATGTGTTTACAACCACAGAATTAATAAATAGAAATTAATAGAATAAAGAATAGAATAAACAAATAAAAATAAATAAAAATAAAAAAACGGTCTACAGTTCTTGTGCTGCTTAGAGAGCCATTTTATAATTAAATATTTATTTTAAAAGATCTTTTTTATTTTAATTTGTAAAAAACCCCAGACCATCCAAGTGTCTCTTTCTTGACAATAAAGTTTGATGTTGATTTCCTCAGTCTATACACTTTGCAAACTGATTGTTTAATAAGCTTAGTAAATAAAATAACGTCCAATCAAAAGCTGTTTGTTTGTTTTTTTGTTTTTTGTTTTTTTACATTTCATCATACTTCGGAGGATCCAATGTAAAAAAAAAACTTCACCATATTCAGTAACATTACATTTGCAAAGTATACATCCTCTGTAACTTTACTTTAATAAATAAATCCCACTGTCTCAGAATTCTCATCAGTGCAAAAAAGGGAAAAATTAAATAAATAAGAGATTTTTTTTTTTAACTGAAAAACTGATCAGTGTAAAAAAAAAAAAAATTCATCAGAAAAAAAATGCATGATAAATACATCCTTTCCAATCCTATGGAACTCTTTACACAACGGTCCGTTGCATTTCAGTTGTACTTTTTAAAAAGTCCCGCTTGCTGCAATTTTTTGGTGTGAGTTTGGCGCATGTTTAAAAAAAAACGCACCGGCAGTTTCACAGGTGCATGCTGGGTAGAAGACACACCCAGAAAACGCATAAAAAAACGGAGCAGCATGAAAGCAGCCTAACAAAATGCAGCAGAATGTATCAAAACTTTAGGGGCAGATGGGGGGCAGGGGGGAAAATTAGGACAAGGATTGAGCCCCCCCCCCCCCCCGGATGGTGTACGCTGTGTCTAAACAGAGGCTGACAATGTGCCCCACTGGAGGCTCTCCTCCACCAGCCGCCCCCCAACACCCCCCTGGTATGGATGGTGTACGCTGTGTCTAAACAGAGGCTGGCTCCTTGCCCCACTGGAGGCTCTCCTGCCCCAGCCACCACCAAATTCCCCCTGGTATGGATGGTGTACTCTGTATCTAAACCGAGGCCAGCTCTGTGCCCTACCTGAGGCTCTCCTCCACCAGCCGTCCCCAACTTCCCCCAAGTATGGATGGTGTACTCTGTGTGTAAACAGAGGCTGGCTCCTTGCCCCACTGGAGGCTCTCCTCCACCAGCCACCCCCAACTCACCCGTGGTATGGATGGTGTATGCTGTGTCTAAACAGAGGCTGGCTCCTTGCCCCACTGGAGGCTCTCCTCCACCAGCCGCCCCCAACTTCCCCTTGGTATGGATGGCGTATGCTGTGTCTAAACAGAGGCTGGCTCCTTGCCCCACTGGAGGCTCTCCTCCACTAGCCACCCCCAAATCCCCCCTGGTATGGATGGTGTACGCTGTGTCTAAACAGAGGCCGGCTCTGCGCCCTACCGGAGGCTCTCCTTCACCATCTGCCCCCCAACTGCCCCCTGGTATGGATGGTGTACGCTGTGTCTAAACAGAGGCCGGCTCCGTGCCCCAGCCCCAGAGGCTCTCCTCCACCAGCCACCCCTAACTCACCGCTGGTATGGATGGTGTACGCTGTGTCTAAACAGAGGCTGACAATGTGCCCCACCGGAGGCTCTCCTCCACCAGCCACCCCCAACTCCCCCCTGGTATGGATGGTGTACACTGTGTCTAAACAGAGGCCGTATCCCTGCTCCACTGGAGGCTCTCCTCCACCAGCCGCTCCCCCCCCAACTCACCCCTGGTATGGATGGTGTACGCTGTGTCTAAACAGAGGCTGACAATGTGCCCCACCGGAGGCTCTCCTCCACCAGCCGCCCCCAACTTCCCCTTGGTATGGATGGTGTACGCTGTGTCTAAACAGAGGCTGGCTCCTTGCCCCACTGGAGGCTCTCCTCCACCAGCCGCCCCCAACTTCCCCTTGGTATGGATGGCGTATGCTGTGTCTAAACAGAGGCTGGCTCCTTGCCCCACCGGAGGCTCTCCTCCACTAGCCACCCCCAAATCCCCCCTGGTATGGATGGTGTACACTGTGTCTAAACAGAGGCCGGCTCTGCGCCCTACCGGAGGCTCTCCTTCACCATCTACCCCCCAACTGCCTCCTGGTATGGATGGTGTATGCTGTGTCTAAACCGAGGCTGGCTCTGCGCCCTACCGGAGGCTCTCCTTCACCATCTGCCCCCCAACTGCCCCCTGGTATGGATGGTGTACTCTGTGTCTAAATCGAGGCTGGCTCTGCGCCCTACCGGAGGCTCTCCTTCACCATCTACCCCCCAACTGCCCCCTAGGATGGATGGTGTATGCTGTGTCTAAACCGAGGCTGGCTCTGCGCCCTACCGGAGGCTCTCCTTCACCATCTGCCCCCCAACTGCCCCCTGGTATGGATGGTGTACGCTGTGTTTAAACAGAGGCCGGCTCCGTGCCCCAGCCCCGGAGGCTCTCCTCCACCAGCCCTCTCCAACTACACCCCTACAAGCCAGTTTTTGAAACCCGGATTTGGTGCAGCAAGCGCTGCCCAGCCCAGCCCACCCAGGGAGCAGAGAGTACCTGGAGGGGAGCTTCAGCCTGGGTTGGGGGGGGAGTCAGAAGCAGGCAAGGAAGAGCGGTAGTGGGATGGATGGGCAAGCTGCTGCACCATGGGCCTCTGGGTTGTACTTGCCCCCCTGGGGGCCAAAAGTTTCCAGTCAGCCCCTGAAAAATGCACATTCAGAAACGCATTCCGGAACGCAACATTTTGATGGGACCCGGCCCCGAAGGTTTGCAGCGTCACCTAATTACGAGCATTCACTTTTCTAACTGAACAGCTTCTACTCTACTTTAGTAAATCAGCCCCACTACATCGTTTTGTTTTTTCGCGGAGGGCTTTTTTCTTTTTTTTTTTTTTATCAGGGTAAAGATCGCAGTTTTGGCGCAGCGTGATAATAAAACGAGTCCTGAAGACTCCACTCACCGTGTGTGTGAGGTCGCTTTGCAGCTCGTCCAGCAGCTCGGCGATCCTCTTGATATAATGATCCGAATTGTAGAACTTGACCGACGAGACGCACGTGAAAGCCATAAAGACGCAGCACAGTGCGAGATAGCCGCCTGCGAGCTTTGTGCGACGCGCCATCTCCGATCACAAACCGAGACGAAGCTCGTCACGAATCGCACCTGGAATATATATTACAGACAGCTTTTTTTTTTTTCTCTAAAATATAAAAAAAAACGTAATAAGAACAATAATTATCGGTCTGATCGTTCGATAAAAGAGCAGACAGACGGGGGAGGGGAGAGTTTGGTGTTCGCTTCCTTTGGTTAACCATTGGGAGATATAATGTACTAGTCACAAAAAGATAATAATATTACGACTTTCTCTCTTTCAATTATTATTATACAATATTTATATACGGCCAACAGTTTGCGACGCGCTTTGCAACATTACAGTTACGGCTTGGGATGGGCCGGACGGAACCCCCATTGTTTGGTTCGCACCAGAACACCGCAAAAGTTTCAGACACGAAGAACGAACCGCATTAAAGTCCGTGGGACCCGAACGTCAAAAAATAGGGGTGTGCCGATAGCATTTTTTTTTTTTTTTTTTTTTTTTACAACGGGTACGAGTTTCGATCCTTTTTTTTTTTTTAGTCAGCAATGGTACAAAGCACTGAAAAGTTATTTACAAATGAAATAAATAGATTTTCCTTTTTTTCTACTTTTTCAAAGTGAAATGTGTAAAAATATTCACTAACAAAACAAATGAAAAAATGTTTTTTTAGCTTTCAGCGCTGTCGCACTGTGAATGACAATTGCGGCGGTCCTGCGGCGCTGTACCCAAACAAAATTTGTAACATTTACTTTCCAGAAATAGAGGTTTCTTTTGTGGTATTTGATCGCCTCTGCGGTTTTTACATTTTGTGCTATAAACAAAAAAAAGAGCTGCAATTTTGAAAAAAAAAACTGATGGGCACTGATAGGCAGCACCGATGGGCACTGATCGGTGGCACTGGAAAGACAGCATTGATGAGGAGCTAGTGACCGGCTTTACTGAGTGGCACTGATCGGCACTTTGATGGGGCACTGACAGGCATCATTGATGGGGTACTGATTAGCACTTTTTGGGCACTGATCTGTACTTTCATGGGCACTGACAGGCTTTATAGAGGGGGGGCAGGCTGGCAGGTGATGGGCACCTTTTGATGGGGGCTGTGCTGATAATTAATGTGCTGATTATCATCACAAACCCCCTGCCAGGGAGAGCCGCCGATCGGCTCTTCCTGTCAGCGTGAACCGAGGAAAGCCGATTACCGGCACTTCCTGGTTCACACAATGATCAGCTGAGATTGGTCACAGCTGATCACATGGTAAGAAGCCTCTTTCAGAGGCTTCATACCATGATCGGAGTTGCGGTGTGTCAGAGTGACACACAGCACCTCCGATCGCCGCGCTGCATGCCCCAGCGGGCATGTGCTGGCTCTGTTATCCTGATAGCCTCATATGAGGTCCGATCAGGACAACTAAACCACTTTGCCAGGTCCGTAAAGACATGGAGGAGCGAGTTTGGGGTGGAGGAACTTGACTGGCCTGCACAGAGTCCTGACCTCAACCCGATAGAAGTCTGACACCCGGCAACTACGATCTCGGTAAAGAGTCTCCGACGGAGACTCTTTACCACGTGATCAGCCGTGTCCAATCACGGCTGATCACAGTGTAAATAGGAAGAGCCAGTGATCGGCTTTCCCTCACTAGCGTCTGTCAGACGTGAGTAGAGGAGAGCCGATCGGCTGCTCCTCTGACAGGGGGGGTCTGTGCTGATCGATTATCAGCACAGCCCCCCCGAGGATGCCCACACTGGACCACCAGGGACGCCACCAGACCACCAGGGATGCCCAGCAAAAGGTAATCCTCCCTAGACCACCAGGGATGCCAGTCAGTGCCACAATGGATGCCAATCAGTGCCCATAATGGATGCCAATCAGTGCCCACAATGGGCATCACTGATTGGCATGCATTATTGTTTGGCACTGATTGGCATCCATTAGTACCGTATAACATAATACAATGCCGCCTATGAGTGCCCACCTGTGCCGCCTATCAGTGCCCACCTGTGCCGCCTATCAGTGCCCACATGTGCCGCCTATCAGTGCCCATCCGTGCCGCCTATCAGTGCCCACCCATGCCCATCTGTGCCGCCTATCCATGCCCATCTGTGCTGCCCAACCATGCCAATCCGTGTCAGCGATCAGTGCCAATTTGTGCCACCTATCAGTGCCCATCCATGTCGCCCATCAGTGTCGCCTATCAGTGCCCATCAGTGCCACCTATCAGTGCCACATATCAGTGTCCATCAATGCCACCTCATCAGTGCCACTTCATTGCTGCCACATCATTGGTGCCCATCAGTGCTGCCTTATCAGTGCCCATCAGTGTAGCCCCATCAGTGCCCATCAGTGAAGGAGAAAACTTACTTATTTACAAAGTTTTGAAACTGAAACAAAAAAAACATATTTTTTTAAAAAAATTTCTGTATTTTTTTATTTGTAGCGCAAAAAATAAAAAACGTAGAGGTGATCAAATACCACCAAAAGAAAGTTCTATTTGTGGGAAAAAAAAGGTAAAAATTTCATTTGGGTACAGTGTAGCATGACCGCGCAATTGTCATTCAAAGTGCGACAGCGCTGAAAGCTCAAAATTGGTCTGGGCAGGAAGGTGTTTAAAGTGGGGTACCCCCTAAAAAAAAAAAATTAAAAGTCAGCAGCTACAAATACTGCAGCTGCTGGCTTTTAATAATCGGACACTTACCTGTCCCGGGTTCCAGCGATGCGGGGGAACGAAGCCCCCCCCCTCGCTCCCCGCTCCGCTCGCGGCGCCGTCATGCATACTGTGGGCACCCGGCTGTGGCTTCACAGCCGGGCACCCACTGCGCAGGCGCGAGCGGCGCAGGGCGCCGTGATACGCCGTACAGTCACCTGGGACACGTGACAGGTCCCAGGTGAATGTGCGGCGCGAGGGGAAGTGATGTCACCAGCCCGGGCAATGAAGAAGGCAGACTACGAGGGACCCCCTAGCAACCGGTATTTAGAGGTGAGTAAAAATTTTTTTTTTTGCCAATTATTTTTTTTTGATTTTTTTAAAGAATTTTAAGTAGTTTTATTTTTTGGGGGGCAACTCCACTTTAAGTGCCCCCCCCCGGTATTGAAGTGGTTAATTAGGGTCTCCTCCAACTTTGTGGAATGGATTACAGATCTAAAGCTGGCCATCGATTGGTCCGTTTGTTATTTTTCGTTCAACCAGCCAAGTTATTATTAACCCTTTACTGACCGAGGGCAGAACACAAATCCTAACTCCTGAACACAATCTTGCAACTCACATGCTTTAGTAAAACTGTACATATCACCACAACTATTTTGTGTATCCATCGGGGATTGTACCTTGTTTTGGGTTTTTTTTGTTTTTTTTTCCAGGACAAATTGGGTTTTCTTTTGATGGTAGATGGATATCCCTTGATTTCAATTATTTATTTATTTATTATTTTATTATTAAATAAACTGGCGCCAAAATAATAAATATTAATTAATATTAATAAATAAATTATATATTTTTAAATTAATCTGTATATTTCTTCCTATTACTGCAACCTATTACCAAAAAACAACCCAAAATAAATTCTGCTCCTGACGATCTGATAACACACATGTGTAAGTTATCTGTTGTTTGTACCCGTAGTACAGCCCAGAAACTATAGTGCACATTTTTTTTTTATTATTCTATAAAAAAACACATTGATATTAACTGACACTGAGGATACATTTTAAAAATGTTTTCTTTTTATTTAAACAAACAAAAAAAATCCTACTTTAAATATGCTGACCCTGAAATGTTATCCTTACTTTGACCTTTGACCTTTGCCTTAATCCTAACACTAACCCTGACACCGGTCTACTTCAAATCTTGATCTAGTTTTTTTTTTTCTCTATTAATCTTTTTTTTAAATTATTATTATTATTATTATTTTCCTACACACTCTTGTTTGTTGACATTTTCTCCCCTGCAAGGAGAAAAAGACACAATGATACAATATATCCTGTATGTATACAATGTATTATATAATATATCCTGTATGTATACAATGTATTATATAATATATCCTGTATGTATACAATGTATTATATAATATATCCTGTTTGTATACAATGTATTATATAATATATCCTTTATGTATACAATGTATTATACAATATATCCTTTATGTATACAATGTATTATACAATATATCCTGCATGTATACAATGTATTATATAATATATCCTGTATGTATACAATGTATTATATAATATATCCTGTATGTATATAATGTATTATATAATATATCCTGTATGTATACAATGGATTATATAATATATCCATACAGGGGGCTGCACATACAGGGGGTTCTTCCAAAGAAGTGGGGTTCTTTAAATAAGTGGCACTTCTGCTCTTGCACTTCAGTGATTTGCACAAAGCAACCCACAGCAGACTGCAGGTGACTTCATTTCCTAATTATCTTTCCTTCCTCCCTGAAACATGCACTCTTTACTTCTCCTCCTTTTCACAATTGCAGCCTCTATCCTCAAACTCCCTTTTCTTCATCCCCCTGCTCCATCCCACAATCTGTACATATCGCCATCACTTCTTCCCTCTCCTTACTACTGCACTCATTATCTCTTCCTAACTCTAAACCCACTTGCTACCAAACCCCCCAGGGTACTGAAGCATATCCCCTCATACAAATCCTACTCTCATATTACCTCCCTTACATTTCTACTTCTGCTGGCCGCTGGAGACATTTCCCCTAACCCTGGCCCACCCTTATTTAACTGTACCCAACACACCTATCACCCTACACCCTCTGGCAGTCGCAATCTATGCAATTTAGTCTCGATTCCTCTTCTTCCCAAAACCAGCTTCCCCCTCTCCTGCGCCCTCTGGAACGCTCGCTCTGTCTGCAACAAACTCACAGCTGTTCATGACCTCTTTGTCACTAATTCCTTTAATCTACTTGCTCTCACAGAAACCTGGCTCCACGAATCTGACACCCCTTCTCCTGCTTCCCTCTCCCAGGGTGGCCTTCACTGGACTCACTCCCCTAGGCCTAATGGACGCAAGGGAGGTGGAGTGGGACTCCTCCTATCCCCCCAATGCACCTTCCAGATTATTCACTCCCCTCCCTCTCTTTCCCTCTCATCATTTGAAGCTCACTGTATTCGTCTATTCTCTCCTACTTCCCTAAGAATTGCTGTCATCTACCGGCCCCCTGGACCAGTATCAACTTTCCTTGATGAGTTCTCTGCCTGGCTACCCTACTTTCTGTCATCAGAAATTCCCACAATCCTTCTTGGTGATTTCAACATCCCTGCTAATACAAACACTCCTGCGACTTCTAAACTTCTTAGTCTAACCTCTTCATTTGACCTGAAGCAATGGGTACAGGCTTCTACTCATTCTGATGGCAACACCCTTGACCTTATATTCTCCTACCTTTGCACTCCATGCAACTTCTCAAATAATCCTTCTCCTCTTTCTGACCATCACTTAATTAGTTTCTCTCTCTCCCTGTCTTCCAACACCCTTCCCTCCAATCGTCTAACAATCACCCGTAGAAACTTTCGCAACTTCAACTCTTCTCTCCTTTATTCTGCTGCTGGCCACCTCTATGACAAAATCTCTCCCCTGTCCTGTCCCAACCAAGCCACTTCCACCTACAATAAAACCCTGTCCTCCATCCTGGACAAACTTGCTCCAATCACTACACGCAGAATCAGACCTCGACCACTACAACCCTGGCAAACAGATGACACTAGAATTCTCAAAAAACGCAGTCGTGCTCTTGAGCGTCTGTGGCACAAGACCAAGTCTCTCAAAGACTTCAACCAATACAAATCTGCCCTCCAAAAATACTACTCTTCCCTTCACACTGCCAAGCAGACCTACTTTACAACTCTTATTAACACCTTCTCATCCAGTCCCCGTAAACTTTTCTCTACATTCAACTCTCTACTCCGTCCTCCACCGCCTCCACCCACTGACTCACTCACAGCCCAGGAGATTGCTAATCACTTCAAAAACAAGATTGATACAATCCGTGATGAAATCTCCACTCTACAGGTATCTCCCCCAGTTAAGACCCCACAGGCACTCTCAACACTCCCCTTATTCAAAACTGCCACTACAGACGAAGTTGCTAAACTCCTTTCTAACGCCCACCTAACCACCTGCCCCCTGGATCCTATTCCCTCTCAAACACTACAGTCACCATCTGACTCTATACTACACTCTCTAACCCACATCTTCAATCTCTCCCTCACCTCTGGCATTTTCCCCAATGCTCTAAAACATGCACTGGTCACCCCCATACTTAAAAAGCCATCCTTGGACCCTACCAATACCAACAACCTACGCCCTATCTCCTTGCTCCCTTTTTCCTCTAAACTCCTCGAGCGCCTGGTTTACAACCAACTGAGTGACTACCTCATCAAAAACAACCTTCTTGATCCCCTTCAATCTGGATTTCGCCCTCAACACTCAACAGAAACTGCTCTTTTAAAACTCACAAATGACCTACTAACTGCTAAAACCAACGGACACTACTCTGTACTCCTACTTCTGGACCTTTCAGCTGCCTTTGACACGGTTGACCACCCTCTCCTCCTCAAAAAACTTTACTCCCTTGGTCTCCGTGACTGTGCTCTTCAGTGGCTCTCATCCTATCTATCCCAACGCACCTTCAGTGTCACTTACAATTCTACTTCCTCCACTCCTCTTCCCCTCTCTGTCGGGGTCCCCCAAGGTTCTGTTCTCGGACCTCTTTTATTTTCAGTCTACACCTCTTCTCTGGGTCAGCTGATAGCCTCTCACGGCTTTCAATATCATTTCTACGCTGACGACACTCAAATCTATCTCTCCGCCCCTCAACTTACTCAATCAGTCTCCTCACGCATCACCAACTTACTAACAGACATATCTGTATGGATGTCACAACACTTCCTTAAACTCAACTTGTCCAAAACCGAACTTATAATATTTCCTCCCCAACGCGCCTCTTCCCCTGACTTCTCTGTCAAGAGCCATGGCACAACCATTCACCCATCCCCACATGTCAGGGTGCTAGGTGTTATCCTGGACTCTGAACTCTCCTTTCAGCCCCACATCCAATCACTTTCCAAAGCTTGCCGCCTCAACCTCCGAAACATCTCTAAACTACGCCCCTTTCTAACCAATGAAACCACAAAGCTCCTGATTCACTCCCTGGTTATCTCTCGCCTTGATTACTGCAACTCCCTCCTCATTGGTTCACCTTTAAATAGACTATCCCCCCTTCAGTCCATCATGAATGCTGCTGCCAGACTCATACACCTTACAAACCGCACAGTGTCTGCTAGCCCTCTCTGCCAATCCCTCCATTGGCTGCCACTTGCCCAACGAATTAAATTCAAAGTACTAACACTTACTTACAAAGCCATCCACAACTCTGCCCCCAGCTACATCTCTAGCCTAGTCTCCAAATACCAACCTATTCGCCCACTTCGTTCCTCCCAGGACCTCCTGCTCTCTAGCTCCCTCATCACCTCCTCCCATATCCGCCTACAGGACTTCTCCCGAGCCTCGCCCATCCTCTGGAACTCACTACCCCAATCTGTCAGACTGTCTCCAAATTTATCCACTTTCAGGCGATCCCTGAAAACCTTCCTCTTCAGAGAAGCCTATCCTGCCTCCATCTAAGAACTTCACTATTCTCTCCATTAGCTCATCCCCCACAGCTATTACCCTTTTGTATAACTTGACCCTCCCTCCTAGATTGTAAGCTCTAACGAGCAGGGCCCTCTGATTCCCCTTGTCTTGAATTGTATTGCATTGTACTGTCTACCCCAATGTTGTAAAGCGCTGCGTAAACTGTCGGCGCTATATAAATCCTGTATAATAATAATAATAATAATATATCCTGTATGTATACAATGGATTATATAATATATCCTGTATGTATACAATGGATTATATAATATATCCTGTATGTATACAATGTATTATATAATATATCCTGTATGTATACAATGGATTATATAATATATCCTGTATGTATACAATGTATTATATAATATATCCTGTATGTATACAATGGATTATATAATATATCCTGTATGTATACAATGTATTATATAATATATCCTGTATGTATACAATGGATTATACAATATATCCTGTATGTATACAATGTATTATATAATATATCCTGTATGTATACAATGTATTATATAATATTTCCTGTATGTATACAATGTATTATATAATATATCCTGTATGTATACAATGTATTATATAATATATCCTGTATGTATACAATGTATTATATGATATATCCTGTATGTATACAATGTATTGTATAATATATCCTGTATGTATACAATGTATTATATAATATATCCTGTATGTATACAATGGATTATATAATATATCCTGTATGTATACAATGTATTATATACCGTATTTATCGGCGTATAACACACGCCGGCGTATAACATGCACCCCAAGTTTAGGAGGGAATTTTGTGGAAAAAAACTTTTAGGAGGGAGATTTAAATGCCCATCAATGCAGCCTTATCAGTGTCCATCTGAAGCCTCGTCAGCGTCATTTGCAGCCTTGACATGCAGCTGGTCCGTCTTAGTGCTTTGTCCGCTTATGTTTTTAAAAATGGCGCCGCTGAGATGTCCCGTGTATCTCGGCGGCACCCGGAAGTTCTGGGCGGCTTTCGGCCGCTCTCGGACCTCGGCAGCTTTCGGCCGCTCTCGGAAGGTCCGAGAGCGGCCGAAAACCGCCGAGAAGGTCCGAGAGCGGCCGAAAGCTGCCGAGAAGGTCCGAGAGCGGCTGAATGCCGCCGAGAAGGTCCGAGAGCGGCTGAAAGCCGCCGAGAAGCGCTCTGGGTGGTTGAATGGCGCCCAGAGCCCAAAAAATTGTGCGGAAATCGCGGAGTATGGGCTTATAACACGCACCCGCGATTTTCCCCTGATTTTAAGGGGAAAAAAGTGCGTGTTATACGCCGACAAATACGGTAATATATCCTGTATGTATACAATGTATTATATAATATTTCCTGTTTGTATACAATGTATTATATAATATATCCTGTATGTATACAATGTATTATATAATATTTCCTGTTTGTATACAATGTATTATATAATGTATCCTGTATGTATACAATGTATTATATAATGTGTCCTGTATGTATACAATGTATTATATAATATTTCCTGTTTGTATACAATGTATTATATAATATATCCTGTATGTATACAATGTATTATATAATATTTCCTGTTTGTATACAATGTATTATATAATGTATCCTGTATGTATACAATGTATTATATAATATATCCTGTATGTATACAATGTATTATATAATAAATCCTGTATGTATACAATGTATTATATAATATATCCTGTATCTATACAATGTATTATATAATAGATCCTGTATGTATACAATGTATTATATAATGTATCCTGTATGTATACAATGTATTATATAATATTTCCTGTTTGTATACAATGTATTATATAATATATCCTGTATGTATACAATGTATTATATAATATTTCCTGTTTGTATACAATGTATTATATAATGTATCCTGTATGTATACAATGTATTATATAATATATCCTGTATGTATACAATGTATTATATAATAAATCCTGTATGTATACAATGTATTATATAATATATCCTGTATCTATACAATGTATTATATAATAGATCCTGTATGTATACAATGTATTATATAATGTATCCTGTATGTATACAATGTATTATATAATATATCCTGTATGTATACAATGTATTATATAATATATCCTGTATGTATACAATGTATTATATGATATATCCTGTATGTATACAATGTATTATATAATGTATCCTGTATATATACAATGTATTACATAATATATCCTGTATGTATACAATGTATTATATGATATATCCTGTATGTATACAATGTATTATATAATATATCCTGTATGTATACAATGTATTATATAATAAATCCTGTATGTATACAATGTATTATATAATATATCCTGTATCTATACAATGTATTATATAATATATCCTGTATCTATACAATGTATTATATAATATATCCTGTATGTATACAATGTATTATATAATATATCCTGTATGTATACAATGTATTATATAATATATCCTGTATGTATACAATGTATATATAATATATCCTGTATGTATACAATGTATTATATGATATATCCTGTATGTATACAATGTATTATATAATATATCCTGTATGTATACAATGTATTATATAATATATCCTGTATGTATACAATGTATTATATAATGTATCCTGTATGTATACAATGTATTATATAATGTATCCTGTATGTATACAATGCATTGTATAATATATCCTGTATGTATACAATGTATTACATAATATATCCTGTATGTATACAATGTATTACATAATATATCCTGTATGTATACAATGTATTATATAATATATCCTGTATGTATACAATGTATTATATAATATATCCTGTATGTATACAATGTATTATATAATATATCCTGTATGTATACAATGTATTATATAATATATCCTGTATGTATACAATGTATTATATAATATTTCCTGTTTGTATACAATGTATTATATAATATATCCTGTATGTATACAATGTATTATATAATATTTCCTGTTTGTATACAATGTATTATATAATGTATCCTGTATGTATACAATGTATTATATAATATATCCTGTATGTATACAATGTATTATATAATATATCCTGTATGTATACAATGTATTATATAATAAATCCTGTATGTATACAATGTATTATATAATATATCCTGTATCTATACAATGTATTATATAATAGATCCTGTATGTATACAATGTATTATATAATATATCCTGTATGTATACAATGTATTATATAATATTTCCTGTATGTATACAATGTATTACATAATATATCCTGTATGTATACAATGTATTATATAATGTATCCTGTATGTATACAATGTATTATATAATATATCCTGTATGTATACAATGTATTATATAATATATCCTGTATGTATACAATGTATATATAATATATCCTGTATGTATACAATGTATTATATGATATATCCTGTATGTATACAATGTATTATATAATGTATCCTGTATATATACAATGTATTACATAATATATCCTGTATGTATACAATGTATTATATGATATATCCTGTATGTATACAATGTATTATATAATATATCCTGTATGTATACAATGTATTATATAATGTATCCTGTATGTATACAATGCATTGTATAATGTATCCTGTATGTATACAATGTATTACATAATATATCCTGTATGTATACAATGTATTACATAATATATCCTGTATGTATACAATGTATTATATAATATATCCTGTATGTATACAATGTATTATATAATATATCCTGTATGTATACAATGTATTATATAATGTATCCTGTATGTATACAATGCATTGTATAATATATCCTGTATGTATACAATGTATTATATAATGTATCCTGTATGTATACAATGTATTACATAATATATCCTGTATGTATACAATGTATTATATAATATATCCTGTATGTATACAATGTATTACATAATATATCCTGTATGTATACAATGTATTATATAATATATCCTGTATATATACAATGTATTATATAATATTTCCTGTATGTATACAATGTATTATATGATATATCCTGTATGTATACAATGTATTATATGATATATCCTGTATGTATACAATGGATTATATCATGTGTCCTGTATATATACAATGGATTTCTCTGATATTACTGCACACTGTGAGCATCTCACAATGTGCATTAGAAAATTGAGAAGATTCCCCCATCTCCAAATGCAGTGGTAATTATGTGCTACTTGTTACTAAACATTTTGCATATATTATATTATATCTTCTTTCTAAACAAATTTGATATATGAATATAAATCTTCTTTCTCTTAGCAAACTCATCCTCTGAAGAGACCCCAAACATTATGGGTCGAAACGCGTCAGCGTCAAAGTAATTGTTATTTTTTACCCTACGTTCATTTTTCTCATTTTCTACAATTAGCTGCCTAAAAACCCCCCCTGGGGGAATCTTCCCAATTTCTCTGCCTGTATCGGGGTGAGCAGCACCAGCATCTCGCCATAATGTGTCTTCCCTTTGTTATACAATGTGCATTAGAAGCTGCAGAAAGTCAGCTAGAACCCTCCTCGTTTCCAGGCTGGAGGACGTCCAGCATCATCTGGCGCTATTATCCCCAGCCTGACTGGCCCTCCTCTTTCATACTTGCAATCATGGAGGCTCAGCATGTGGGGGCGTTGTCTAGGGAGGTCTGCATGCAAAATAGTCTGCCTGGGAACGCCCACTCCTCCGGACTGACCCCCCCCCCACCCATCAAGGCATTTTGATATTTGCATAAACCCTCCCAAGAGCCCGCCCACTGCTTGCATCAGTGCTAAGGACTCCTGAGAGGAGTAGTGAGGCCGGGCGCTGGGATGCGCAGGCCCCTCCCACCAGCCATGATATCTGCATTGCATTGAGGCACAGAGACCCCGCGATGATGTCACTGAATCTAAAATAAAGAAAGTCATGAAAATGCAAAGATTTTATTTAAAAAGTGAATGTGCATACAGAGCAGGGAAGTTATATGAGCAGATTATATGTGATGCAGCACTCAGGAGCATAGCTGAGGCTGTCAATCACAGGCTGTGTGCTGGAGCTCACTTCCTGTCACCATTTATCTCTTGGTGTCAGGAAAACTTGTCAGAAATGACTCATGCAGATAGCAGAGGAAAGAGGCAGCAGAGAGAAATGACACTTAGTGCTTTGGAGTGAGACAAGTACACGCTATAGAGGGATATTTGTTCATCAGTGGTGTCTAGTGCTCAATATTGTGGGGGAGGGAATGACAAACCAATGCCACCCCCCCACCCCCATGGGAGATGGACGGGAAGGTGGCAATCAGAGGCCTCCTTACCTTAGGAGGCAGATGGTAGGGCTACTGCTCCTCGCTCTGGGGCTGTTGCTTCTCCTCCTGGCCAAACAGGAAGTGGGTCTCAGGACCCGCTTCCTGATGGACCAGAAGGAGAATCAGGAAGACAATAGCAAATATTAGTATATATATATTAGTAATATGAGTTTCTATGCACAGCTGCACTCAAATCTCCCCCATAGTGATGAAGGGGTTTGGAGTGAAGTCAGAGTTGGAATGAATACAAAGCTCACCACACTCCGAACTTCAGCCAACTTTCTTTATGAAATGGCAGAAGGAGGGTCAGGCTGACGCGTTTCGTAAACAAATTCAAATCGTCCAATCAGAGGTGCCCCCTGCTGCTGTTTAGTAGAGGAATTTAGCTGAAATTTGGAGTGCGGTATTGATGATCTCATTCTGAATGGTTTGTTGGATTTCAGTGAGCCAGGCCGGCACGGGTTTGCTTGCAGCCGAGCTTCTGTTGTCGCTCCCCCGGAGCGCTGTACACATTATTAGGAGCTTCTGAAAGTGCTGAAGCCGATGGATCAGCATGGCGGCCGTGCATTGCAATTAGCATTCTCAGGAGAGATCGGGAGCCGCCATACTTCCTCAGTACTGACTTCAGTGGTGGGCACCCATGAAGGGCGCAGGGGCACCGCCCCCCTAATCCATGCACCCCCCTAATCTACATGCAGAGCGCAGGGGCGCTGCCCCCTAATCCATGTACCCGCCCCTAATCTACATGTAGGGCGCAGGGGCGCTGCCCCCCTAATCCATGCACCCGCCCCTAATCTACATGCAGGAAGCAGGGGCGCTGCCCCCCTAATTCATGCGCCCCCTAATCTACATGCAGAGTGCAGGGGCGCTGCCCCCTATTCCATGTACCCGCCCCTAATCTACATGCAGGGCGCAGGGGCGCTGCCCCCCAATCCATGCACCCGCCCCTAATCTACATGCAGGACGCAGGGGCGCTGCCCCCTAATTCATGCGCCCCCCTAATCTACATGCAGAGCGCAGGGGTGCTGCCCCCTAATCCATGTACCCGCCCGTAATCTACATGCAGGGCGCCAAGCGCATGGATTCCAATGAAGCCTTTTTGGCTTCAAAAATGGTGGGCTCGGGGCGCCGAGCCCACCCAGTTCGGTGACATTAGCGAATTAACATTTGCTAATCACTTCCTGTTTCTCCTCTCGGCCAATCAGGAAGCGGGTCCTGAGACCCAATTGTCCGGGAGTCCTAAGTTCTGGTTGGCTGGGAGGAGAAGCAACTGCTTGGACTCGGGATGAGACGCGGGGGAGCTGCTGAAGCCGCGACCTGGATGGGGTAAGTGTGAGGCTGGTGGGGGGGGGCCTAAAGGGCAATCGAGTGCTGAGGGGGGTTGGTTGGTTAGCAAAGCCGTGGGTCAGAAGCGCCAATTTGCGGTTGCTGAATGGGGCAGTTGAGAAATGACGGCGTGTGCTGGAAAATCCATGAAAGAAAAAAAGAAACATCGCAACTTCATTATTCTGCAGGACTCTAAATAATGAATTAGCAGATGTGATCGAGTTCGGTGAGATCCTCCTGCCGGCGATCGTATTTCTGTCCACAAACTCCTCTGCCAAGAAAGGATTTAGAGAATCCCAAAAACTGGCCCACAAAAAACTCCACCTTCTGGTAGTTCACCTCTTCCCCACATCTTTTATAATGGTAGAGCTGAAAAAGACAAAATGTCCAATTTAATGAGTATAATAATGGGGGGAGGGGTGGCGGTATCTGAATATATACTGAAACCAGATACAGTTGCTTTTTGACATCATTGCCATAAATAGTCCAACCCTCGCACTAGTACGCCCCCTACTTAGTTTTCGTTTTATTAATCTTTTTTTTTTTCGTTTTTTGGGTCATTCATTATGATTGCAATTCGTAAATTAAAAAATTTGTAAATTAAAATTTTTTTAGAATTTGTAAATTCTAAAATTTTAGAATTCATAAATTTGTAAATTCTAAAATTTTTAAATTTGTATGTTCATAAATACAAAAATTCTAAAATTCTAAAATTCGTAAATTCCTAAAATTTGTAAAATTTGTAAATTCTAAAATTCGTAAAAATTTGTAAATTCTAAAATTCTAAAATTTGTATGTTCGTAAATACAAAATATCTGAAATTGTAAGGCCGCGTACACACGGGCGGACTGTCCGCCCAACTAGGTTCGTCAAACAGTTTGACAAACAGTCCGTTCAAAATTAGCATGAGCGGACTTGACCACACACGACGAACGAACAGTCCGCTGAAACTTGCGCGATGACGTGAACGGCACGTACGACGGGACGAGAGATTCGAAGTCCAATACACTGCAATGCAACCTTCGCCGTGTAAATTCTTTCTGAGCATGCGCGAGACTTAGTTTCTCGAACAAGCCTACACACGAGCGGACTGTCCGCTCAAACCAAGTTTCAGCGGACAGTCTTACGGAAATTCCGAAAAACTTTGTTCGTCAGACTGTCCGCCGAAACTGTCCACTGAAGCCCACACACGAGCGGACTGTCCGCTGAAACACTGTTCAGCGGACAAAGTTGGGCGAACAGTCCGCCCGTGTGTACGCGGCCTTAGATTCGTAAATTGTAAAATTCGTAGATTCGTAAAATTTGTAAAATTCCTAAATTCAAAAATTTTAGAATTCGGAAATTAGTAAATTTGTAAATTAATAAATTCAAAAATTTGTATGTTCATAAATACAAAAATTCTGAAATTGTAAAATTCAGAAATTGTAAAATTCGGAAATTCGGAAATTCGTCAAATTTGTAAAATTCATAAATTCAAAAATTTTAGAATTCGTAAATTTGTAAATTAGTAAATTCAGAAATGAATAAATTCTAAAATTTGTATGTTCGTAAGTTCAAAGATTCAAAAATTTGTAAATTCCAAAAATTCTTAAATTCATAAATTCGAAAATTTGAAAATAACTAATAATAACTAACTAACTATGAAATTATAGGTATTGGAGTTTCCTTTCAAATTTGGCTGTTAGTGAGTGTAACGAATACAAATTTATCCGAAGTTACAAATTATCCAAAATAACGAATGCCACATCTAAACAAATGGAACGGATCTAATTAATAATAAATAATAACAAAAATAAAAGGTTTTATTATTGTTATGTATTATTATTAATTCCTTATGTTTAATTCGTTTAGATGCGCAATTTGTTATTTCGGTTTAATCGTAATTTCGGATAAATTTGTATTCGTTACTTTCACTAACAGCCAGATTTGAAAGGAAATTCCAATACCTGTAATTTAATAGTTAGTGATTATTTCAGATTTTTCGATTTATCGGGTTTTCGGATTTTAACATTTTTGCATTTCCGAATTTCCAAATCTCTGAATTTACGAATTTTCTAATTTACCGATTTTCAAATCTACGAATTTTTCGAATATTTGAATTTACGAATATATGAATATTCACAAAAAAATCAAACTTTTTTTTTCGTTAATTCGTTTTTTTCCAAATTAATGGATTTCTCAAAATTGGTTAAAAGACAAATTCAGAACAAAGCTAATTGCACATGTCTAACCCCCCCCCACTGACCTGAGCCGGGGGTCTCCAAGTTACGGCTAAAGTACTCTCATGTAAGGGGGACTAATATAGGGCTACACACGCAGGACCTGCTGGCAGTGTGGGAATAGACATGTGCAGGACGGAAAAAAAAATGTTTGTTTTGTTTCGATTGGTTATTTACATAAATTAGTTAAAATACTTTTTTGGAATTTGTTTTGTTTATTCATATTCAAAATCAATTCAAATTTTCAGAATTAGAACTCAAATGGTTTCCAAATACGAAAAGTTTTCAAATTCCAAAAGTTTTTCGAATTAGGGAAATTTGTTTAAATCTTTTTTTCGACCGATCCGAATTCTAATCGTTCTAAAAAGTTGGAATTCGTTAGATTAAAATTTGTTTCTTTTTTTTCCCCCCTATTAGTTACTATTTGATTCGGAGATTAGGATACCTCGGCTCCATCTAGGGGTCATAACGTGGTATTTTCTAGAAATACCTCAAAATGGAAAATACCGCATTATGGCCTCTAGGTGGAGCTGATGATCACAGGAAATACACATATTAGACACATTATGGGGATTATTTGTGACATTTGCTGTGTGGCAAGTAGAATTCTTAGATGATTATAAAGTGAATATACACGGCTTACCTTCAGCTTTTTACAATCGCTTTTCTCCAGGCGTTCCACGCAGTTACTTATCCTCTTACTGATATGCTTTACACTATTATCTGAGAATTTATCAGAGATGGCTTTTGTTCCATTTGTAAATACATCTAGAAATGATCCTGTGCAATTTATATCACCCTGCTGAAGGAAAAAAAAAAACAGGAAAGTCTGTAATTTTCTTACATCAGATGCTAAATACAAATGTGCAGCTCTAATATCTGCGGAACACACTGACCTGTACCTTGTATCTCATCACCACTAAGGGGGGTATTAATAAAAACAATCGCAGGGCTATTCATACTATGAAAACTGAACATACAACATTCATTCGTTCTGTGCGAATGGGAGCAAAATAAATTGTTATTAGACTAGGCTTCTATGTTCTTCAGAGTGAATCAAGAAAATTCTGCATTGTGGCCACTGGATGGCGCTGGCAATCACAGTAAATAGTTATTTTTCTATGATCATCAGCACCATCTGGTGGTCATAATGTGTTATTTTTCTGATGCCTGCTAATCTGTCTTAAAGAACATTCAACCTGGAGAGAAAATAGCTGAATAACATTTAGCTTTGTGTCTAAATCGAAGTGTTTACTGTATCTGAAAAAATATTCGGGGAAAAATAGTTTTGCTTTTTTTCCTTTTTTGATGAAGGAAAACCAAGTCAGACCTAACAGAAAGAGACCCGCTGCATCTGCTAAAATATTTGGTTCCTGATCCAGTCTCCTCCACCAATGCACGCAAGAAGGAAAATACAAATACCAGTTTATGTCGGCTCTAATCATTTCAAAAAGCGACGCATTGTGCGACAAACTTCTGCTTATAATACATTTTGGATGCAAAAATGGGGATCAAAGAAATAAAATATATTTTAGATAATATTATTATATAATATTAATAACTATAATAATAAAATAATAATATTGTTTTATGTTATGAATAAATTGTTTTCTTTTTTTTTAGATAATATTATTATATAATATTAATAAATATAACAATAAAATAATAATATTGTTTTATATTTTGAATAAATTGTTTTTTTTTTAGATAATATTATTATATATTATTAATAAATATAATAATAAAATAATAATATTGTTTTATGTTATGAATAAATAGTTTTCTTTTCTTTAGATAATATTATTATATAATATTAATAAATATAATACTAAAATAATCATATTATTTTATATTATGAATAAATTGTTTTCTTTTTTTTAGATAATATTATTATATAATATTAATAACTATAATACTAAAATAATCATATTGTTTTATATTATGAATACATTGTTTTCTTTCTTTCTAGATAATATTATTATATTATATGAATAAATATAATAATAAAATAAAAATATTGTTTTATATTATGAATAAATTGTTTTCTTTTTTTTAGATAATATTATTATATAATATTAATAAATATTATAATAAAATAATAATATTATTTTATATTATGAATAAATTGTTTTCTTTTTTTTAGATAATATTATTATATAATATGAATAAATATAATAATAAAATAACAATATTGTTTTATATTATGAATAAATTGTTTTCTTTTTTTTAGATAATATTATTATATAATATTAATAAATATTATAATAAAATAATAATATTATTTTATATTATGAATAAATTGTTTTCTTTTTTTTAGATAATATTATTATATAATATGAATAAATATAATAATAAAATAACAATATTGTTTTATGTTATGAATAAATAGTTTTCTTTTTTTTTAAATAATATTATTATATAATATTAATAAATATAATAATAAAATAATAATATTGTTTTATATTATGAATAAATTGTTTTCTTTTTTTTAGATAATATTATTATATAATATTAATAAATACAATAAAAAATAAATAATATTGTTTAATGTTTTGAATAAATTGTTTTATTTTTTAAGATAATATTATTATATAATATTAATAAATATAATAATAAAATAATAATGTTTTATATTATGAAAAAATTGTTTCTTTTTTTAGATAATATTATATAATATTAATAAATATAATTTAAAAAAAATAATGTTGCTTTATGTTATGAATAAATTGTTTTCTTTTTATTTTTTTTATTTTTTTTTGTTTCCTACTTAACCCCTTCAATACTGGGCACATACTGAAGAAATGACACTTGTCTACAATGTAAAGTAGTGAGTGTACAGCTTGTATAACAGTGTCAATTTCCTGTCCCCTCAAAATAACTCAACACACAGCCATTAATGTCTAAATCGCTGGCAACAAAAGTCAGTACACCCCTAAGTGAAAATGTCCAAACTGGGCTCAATTAGCCATTTTCCCTCCCCGGTGTCATGTGACTTGTTAGTGTTACAAGGTCTCAGGTGTGAATGGGGAGCAGGTGTGTTAAATTTGGTGTTATCGCTCTCACTCTCTCATACTGGTTCAAGAATGTCAGAAGGAGCGGGATCGTGCGCACGCATATGCCCTCGAAGCGGCACGATTCCGATGCGCTCGTGTCACCCGGACGCGGCACATCTTTGATCGGCAGGAGGGTTCTGTGATTGGCCCTCCTGATCACATGAAGACTATGTCCAATCACAACCATCATGCAATGTAAATAGAGTGCTGGTTTCTAGGTGATCAGCTCTCCTCTCCTCACATGGAAGTTGTCAGTGAGGAGAGGAGAGCGGATCGCTGCAGCCGGCCGGTGATCAATGAGGATGAGCTGTTTTTTTACAGAATTTTACACACTGATCACCGGCCCGGTGTCCCCACACAGTGTAAACACACAATGTCCCCTACATAGTGTCCCCAAAACACTGTCCTCACACATGTCCCCACACACATGTGTGAGGACATGTGTGTGGGGACTTGTGTGAGGACATGTGTGAGGGGACATGTGTGGGGAGACATGTATGTGGACATGTATGTGGACATGTGTGTGGACATGTGTGAGGACATGTGTGTGGACATGTGTGTGGACATGTGTGTGGACATGTGTGGGGACATGTGTGGACATGTATGTGGACATGTGTGGGGACATGTGTGTGGGGACATGTGTGGGGACATGTGTGTGTGGACATGTGTGGGGACATGTGTGTGGGGACTTGTGTGAGGACATGTGTGAGGGGACATGTGTGTGGACATGTGTGGGGACATGTGTGTGGACATGTGTGGGGACATGTGTGTGGACATGTGTGGGGACATGTGTGTGTGTGGACATGTGTGGGGACATGTGTGTGTGTGTGTGTGGACATGTGTGTGGACATGTATGTGGACATGTGTGGGGACATGTGTGTGGGGACATGTGTGGGGACATGTGTGTGGGGACATGTGTGGGGACTTGTGTGTTTAAATTGTGTGGGGATGTGTGTGTGGGGACGTGTGTCCACACACATGTCCCGCCACACATATGTCCCCAAAATAGTGTCCCCACACAGTAAAAACATCTATCCCACATATGTAACAGTAAAATCACATGTCCCAATGATCATCTGCACACATATTTCCATTATCATATAAACCAATTATTATACACATAATGGAGGGGCACTTTATTTATTTTTATTTTTTTACCAAAGACATGTATCAGAATACATTTTGGCTTAAATTTATGACAACTTTTGATTTTATTGGATTTCTTTTGAAACCAAAAGTTGAAAATATTGTTTATTTTTTTAACTTTCTGCTCTTTTTTTCGCTTATATCTCAACAACAACAAAAAATAAATAAAAAATGATTTGTGAATAAATAGCACCAAAATAAAGCTCTATTTGTGTGAACAAAATGATACAAATGTCATTTGGGTCCAATGTAGCACGACCGCGCAATTGTCATTGAAAGTGCGAGAGCGATGAAAGCTGGAAATTGGTCTGGGAAGAAAAGGGGTGAAAGTGCCCGGTACTGAAGTGGTTAAATGACAAATTTATTTTATTTTTATTTTTTATTGCATTTTAGTGTAAATATGAGATGTGATGTCTTTTTGACCCCCCGGATCTCATATATAAGAGGTCCTGTCATGCTTCTTTTCTATTACAAGAGATGTTTACATTCCTTGTAGTAAGAATAAAAGTGACACAATTTTATTTATTTTTTTAAATAGTGTAAAAAAAAAAAAAAAAAAGGTAAAATAAGTAAGAAAAAAAAAAATGAAACATGCCCCGTCCCGTCAAGCGCGCGTGCAGAAGTGAACGCATACGTAAGTAGCGCCCGCATATGAAAACGATGTTCAAACCACACATGTGAGGTATCGCCGCGATTGTTGGAGTGAGAGCGAAAATTCTAGCCTCTGTAACTGAAAACCAGTAACCTGTAGATTTTTTTAAACGACGCCTATGGAGATTTTTAGGGGTAAAAGTTTGTCGCCATTCCACGAGCGGGGGGTGCAATTTTGAAGCGTGACATGTTGGGTATCAATTTACTTGGCGTAACATCATTTTTCACAATATAAAAAAAATTTGGGCTAACTTTACTGTTGTCTTATTTTTTAATTAAAAAAAAAATAAAAAATTCCAAAAAAAAGTGCGCTTGTAAAAAAGCTGAGCAAATACGGTGTGACAAAAAGTATTGCAATGACGGCCATTTTATTCTCTGGGGTGTTAGAAAAAACATTTTATAATGTTTGGGGGGTTCTAAGTCATTTTCTAGCAAAAAAAAAATGTTTTTAACTTGTAAACAACAAATCTCAGAAAGAGGCTCGGTCCTTAAGTGGTTAAAAAATTGATTTCAATAAAAAAAGAGGGTAAACAGAAACCCTCACCTTTCATATGTAGATAAAAGGGCGCTTACAGAGACATGGATTAGCGCAATGATGGTGGCAGGACTCGACCCTCCCCCTCCAGTTTTGTACACTTTTTTTCACATTGGTGGACATTATTTATTTATTTATTTATTTATTTATTTTATTTATTAATTTTTAGTTTTTTTTTATATCCCACTTGTGTTTTCACACTCATATTGTGTTATATTTGGTCACGCATATATTATCATTATTTTTCAACTATATATGTAAGCGCTGCATTTTCTTTTTTTGGGTTATTTTTTCGCTATTTGTCTTTGGCTGCTTTATATACTTTATTTTAGAGCAACAGCGCCGTATAATTTTTTTGATATATATTTTTGAAGTGCACTCCCTAGGAGCACACTTTAGCCCCTCGATCGCCCCTGATGTTAACCCCTACCTTGCCAGTGTCGTTAGTACAGTGACTGACAGTGCATATTTTTAGCGCTGATCACTGTATTGGTGTCACTGGTCCCCAAAAAGTGTCACTTAGTGTCCAAATTGTCCACCGCATTGTCGCAGTCCTGCTAAAAATCGATGATCATGGCTGTTACGCTAATAATAAAAAATTAAAAATATAAAAATAAAATTAAAATAAAAATAAAAAATAAAAATATCCCATAGTTTGTAGATGATATAACTTTTGCACAAACCAAATCAACATACGCTTATTGGGAATTTTTTTTTTTTTAACAAAAATATGTAGCAGAATACATACTGGCCTAAATTGTTGAAGAAATTAGATTTTTTTTTCAAATTTTTGATTGAATGTTTTATAGCAGAAAGTAAAAAAATTATTTTTTTTTTTTCACAATTGTCTATCTTTGTTTATAGCACAAAAAAATAAAAACCGCAGAGGCGATCAAATACAACCGAAATAAATCTCTATTTGTGAGAAAAAAAGGAAGTTTTTGGGTACAGCGTCGCACGACCGCGCAATTGTCAGTTAAAGTAACGCAGTGCCGTGTTGAAAAAAATGCCCTGGTCATGGGGGGGGTAAACTTTCCGGGGCTGAAGTAGTTACGTAACATTTTATAAATCTTACCCAAGCTTTTGTTGTTGGACCCCTCACTCTGAAGTGTGGATGATTTGCCTAGAATAAAAAATGACAAAAAATAAATCTCATCATATAACTTTCCATGAATGAAATCTTCTCTTTCCTATTCACCGTCTTCTCATCACTATTAGAAATGATCTCTGGGATCTTGAAGGCTTCGCTTACCAAATGTTTCAGTTCCTTTGTCAGATCTGTTAGTAATTTGGTGATTTGTTCCATGATGTCATCGGGGTTGTAAACTCTCATTGAAGAGACGCAAGGAAAAGCCGTTAAGATAAAACATATTCCGAGGAAAGCGGCTGCAAGCTTTGCACGCGGCTCCATTTCCAATTTACAAAAAGAATAAAAAGGAAGAGCGCTGACAATGGTTCCTATATGGTTTATATATACATATATATATATATATATATATATATATATATAGGGTAAGAAAAGGAAATGTTTTTTGTCCCACTTGTGATTGAAAAGATAAGAGTTACTAAGAAAAATATGTCCTAATCTGATTCTGGCAGCTGATAACCGCGGTTGGAAGATTAAATCATGAGCTGAAAATGTTCCTCTGGAGGATGAATATGTTGATGTATCTGTAGCGTCGGCTCCTGAAGAGCATGCGCTGTGTGTTTTTGAAATTTAATGTTAAACCTGAACTGCAGTTTGGTTTGCGTATAATTATTCCAAATTTTGACCTCAGCATCAGTCGGACTGGACAATAGGGTGTTCAGCCTGGCCACCGGGGGCGCTGTCTCTTCTGGCAGGCATGGAACCACAGTCTGGTTGGGTGCTTTAAGGTTACTTTCTCTCGGAGCCCGCCCAGTGGAGTGTCACTCTTGCAGTGCTTTCTGGGAGAGGGTACTTAAAATGCAGATGTCACGGGGTTCGGGGGTTCCGGTCCAGAAGTATGTTCTGACTCCATGGTCCTGGTCCTCCTGACCAGCCCCCAGGAATGCTATGGCCTGGGGTGTGGATCCACCTGACTTTATGTCTCGGGGCTGGCTAGCCTGAGGCAAGGAAACTAAAGAAAGGATTCGGAGGTGATCCGGTGCCGTCTCCAGTCGTGGAGAGGCCCAGCAACTTCGTAGCTATCCAGGGGAGGACTCTTCAGAAGAAGGCCACGCACGGGTTGGCTTCTTAGCAAGATCCTGGTGAGGCTGAGGGACTTAAGTGAATCCAATCTCACGGGTATCACCAAACCGGCTGAAAGATCCAGGTATTACATGAGTGTTCTACAAGTTCTAGTTTCCTACATGTTCTACAACAACGTCTGTGGCAAAGACTTGTTCCTGATTTAAGTACCTTGTTGGCTGCTAGGCCTTGTGAGAGAGGGACTATCCAACCTGAGTGACCATCCAGCTGTGAATGGCTATTCTCTGGATTTAGTCAAAGTGAGAGAGTTCTTTATTATTGACTTATTATTGACACTAATGCCGCGTACACACAATCGGACAAACCGCCGGACTTTGAAGTAGAGGTCCGCTGGACTTTCCGAACGAGCGGACCTGCCCACACACGTCCGGACTTTTCCGGTGTACTAGGTGCGGCGGACAAACCGCCGGACTATGGCGGGAGTCCGCTGGACTTTTGAAATGAAGTGCCCACACACGGAGGAAAGTCCATTCATTTTGAACGTGGCTCCAGGTAGACGGAACTAGCGAAGGAAGTCAATGTCGCTGCCTTCGGCGGCGAGATTGACACCTCGCTGGCCCCATCACCTGCTATGGACTTAAAGGGGAAGCCCTACACCCACAAAACGGCGTGGGGGTCCCCCCCAAAAGCCAATATCAGACCCCTTATCCGAGCACGCAGCCCGGCCGGTCAGGAAAGGGGGTGGGGACGAGCGAGAGCCCCCCTCCTGAGCCATACCAGGCCACGTGCCCTCAACATGGGGGTGTGCTTTGGGTAAGGGGGGCCCTGCGGCCCCCCCACCCCAAAGCACCTTGTTCCCATGTTGATGAGGACAAGGGCCTCTTCCTGATAACCCTGGCCGTTGGTTGTCGGGGGCTTATCGGAATCCGGGAGCCCCCTTTAATAAGGGGGCCCCAGATACCGGCCCCCCACCCTATGTGAATGAGTATTGGGGTACCATGTACCCCTATCTATTCACCTGGTGAAAAAAGTGTAAAGAAAAAAACACAACACATGTTTTTAAAATAATTTATTGCATAAATCTCACCGGACTCCTCCGCTATCTTCTGCTAGCTCTTTTACTAGCGGAGGAGCCCGGCTTTCTTCTTCTTCCGACTTCGGGGGTCTTGTCCCCCTCTTGGGGTCTTCTTGGCGGGCCCTCCTCTTTCTTCTTCCAGTTCTTTTACTAGCGGTGACCCGGTCTTCTGTCGCCGCCGCCGCCTCTTCTTCCAACTTCGGTGGTCTTGTCCCCCTCTTCGGGGGTCTTGTCCCCCTCTTCAGTTCTTCTTGCCGGGCCTCTGCTTTCTTCTCCCAACTCTTTTACTAGCGGTGGCCCGGTCTTCTGTCGCCGCTGACACCGCCGCCACCTTCTCTTCTTCATTGAGATGTTAACTCAACTCTGTCTCTGGCCGCAATGACAGGGAGGCGCTGTGCGGCGACTAATATAGGGACAATGGGCGGGTTCATTGGGTGATGTCCCCGCCCCTTATGATGTCACAGTCCCAGCAATCGAGACTGTGACATCATAAGGAGCGGGGGCATCACCCGGTGATCCAGCTCATTATACCTATATAAGTCTCCGCACAACGCGTCCCTGTCATTGCGGCCAGAGACAACGTCAAGTCAACATCTCAAGGAAGAAGAGAAGGCAACGGCGTGCGACAGAAGACCGGGCCACTGCTAGTAAAAGAGCTGGGACAAGAAAGCGGAGGCCCGGCAAGAAGAACCGAAGAGGGGGACAAGACCCCCGAAGTTGGAAGAAGAGCCGGCGGCGGCGACAGAAGACCGGGCCACCGCTAGTAAAAGAGCTGGAAGAAGAAAGCGGAGGGACCGGCAAAAAGACCCCAAGAGGGGGACAAGACCTCCGAAGTTGGAAGAAGACCCCCAGACTGCGGTTACAAATAAGAAACCCGGGCTCCTCCGCTAATAAATGAGCTAGCAGAAGATAGTGGAGGAGTCCGGCAAGAAGACCCCCCAAGACAGAAGAAGACCCCGGAGCTGTGCAATAAATGTGTTTTTTCTTTACACTTTTTTCACCAGGTGAATGGGTAGGGGTACATGGTACCCCAATACTCATTAACATAGGGTGGGGGGCTGGCATCTGGGGCCCCCTTATTAAAGGGGGCTCCCGGATTCCAATAAGCCCCCCACCCGCAGACCCCGACAACCAACGGCCAGGGTTGTTGGGAAGAGGCCCTTGTCCTCATCAACATGGGGAAAAGGTGCTTTGCTTTGCATGTTGAGGGCACGTGGCCTGGTACGGCTCAGGAGGAGGGGGCGCTCCCTCGTCCCCACCCCCTTTCCTGACCAGCCGGGCTGCGTGCTCGGATAACGGGGTCTGATATGGGCTTTGGGGGGACCCCCACGCCATTTTTTCAGCGTAGGGCATCCCCTTTAAGTCCATAGCAGGTGACGGGCCTAGCGAAGTGTCAATCTCGCCGCCGAAGGCGCCGACATTGACTTCCGGCGGACAATTTTGAGTCAAAACTTCTTTCTAAGTCCGCTGGACTTTTAGAAAGAAAAAGTCAGCCGGAGCCCACACACGGGCGGATTGTCCCGCGGACTCTGGTCCGCCGGACCAGGTCCGCTGGATAGTCTGAATGTGTGTACGTGGCATCAGAGTACCTGAACCTTTTCCTTCTAACCCTCTGATCCTATACTAAGAGACTGTTTGTTAAATACGTTTTTTGCTAATAAAAATCCCTTTAAGCGGATCTATCGTCAGTCTCTAAAGTTTCTGGGCATCTACCATGGGAAACCCCTAGACACAATTCGAGGTGAAGAAGGTAACGGTAAGCCCAATCAAACTAGCAGCTCCTTCGGAGGTTTAGTGCTACATATCCAAGAGAGAAACATTGAATATCACGCTAATAAAACTATTAACAAAGTATCATTTTGCAGAACTGATATTCTTTGCCGATGGGAAGATGGAGAATCGTGTTTACTGTCATTACATGCAACATTGTAACCAGTCCTGGGTGATGCCTACATACTCCATGCCGCTTTAGTTGTGCTTCAAAGCATCTTCAAAGCCTCCATAGAAGTCTATGGCAAAACTCGCTTGAAACCTCACTGAAGCCCCACCGAAACCTCACTGAAGCCCCACCGAAACCTCACTAAAGCCTCATCGAAGCCCCACCAAAGACTCATCGAAGCCCCACCAAACGCATATCGAAGCCCCACCAAATGCTCATCGAAGCCCCACCAAAGGCTCATCAAAGCCCCACCAAAGCCCAACCAAAGGCAAATCGAAGCCCAACTAAAGGCTCGTCGAAGCCCCACCAAAGGTTCATCGAAGCCCAACCAAAGGCTCATCAAAACCTCCAACAAAGACCCACCAAAGGCTCATGGAAGCCCCACCAAAGGCTCATCAAAGCTCCATAAAAGCCTCATCGAAGTTCCGCCAAAGGCTCATCAAAGCCCCACCAAAGGCTCATCAAAGCCCCACCAAGGCTCATCGAAGCCCCACCAAAGGCTCATCGAAGCCCAACCAAAGGCTCATCGAAGCCCCACCAAAGGCTCATCAAATCCTCCAACAAAGCCCCAGTAAAGGCTCATCAAACCTCCATCAAAGCCTCACCGAAGCCCTGGCAACGGCTCTTCAAAGCCCCACTAAAGGCTCATCAAATCCCCACCAAAGGTTTATCGAAGCCCCACCAAAGGCTCATCGAAGCCCCACCAAAGGCTCATCAAAGCCCCACCAAAAGCTCATCAAAGCCCCACCAAAAGCTCATCAAAGCCCCACCAAAGGCTGATCAAAGCCTCATCAAAGCACCAAGCAAAAGCAAGGTGTAAACAGGACTGTAAGCTAACCATTTCTTTTAGTGACAGACAAGATGTGCACAAGGGGCAGCCCCCTTGGAGTTTAAAGGCAGAAAATCTTATAGAGATAATGGTTTAGATAAATGGCAACATATTGCCACTTTTATTAAGTACAAAACAAATAAAATTGTAAACAAGCCGTAGGCACAGTGATATAAAATACACAGTGTATACAAATTCAGAATAAAATGTATATGTTACATATGTAGTCAAACGCTATGAGAGCAAGTGTGCCCAGACACTGCCAGAGTCATGCTGTGGTCAGCCAATAGGGATTTCTTGCATATAGCCCAACATGTTTCGGAATTATCAATGTATATTCCTTCATCAGGGGATGAATAATATTTTGGGTAACTTTGTTTCTTTTTCTGAAATATAAACATAGTTGCATGGTAATCACACTACAAGGCATAATGTGAGCAAGACAAGTGATTTCACAAAGTATAATATATGTATAGCTGTTTGGATACTCACCTAGAGGAGTTCAGAATACAAAAACTATGTAACTATATAAAAACAAAAGGGAACAAAAATGAATAAAATCAAAGGGAGATCCCACAATGGCTGAAAACACTCCGCGGAGCAAAGGGTGGATGGGTGTGTAGTCCTGGATGAGTAGCGCGCATATTTAGCGGTACCCCCATAGGGGCTGCTGAGTTATGGTGGCCCACCTGTAACCCTGCCCAGCCTGGCATTCACTACTAGACATGCCAAGGCAATGAACAAGTCCATCAGCTTTATTTTTTTGTATTTTATTGAGGGATTAGAACTTGGATGGTGTTAAGGAATTCATGGAATGCCCAGAAAAAGATTCTTGCATGGTTTGGGACAATTTAGATACTCTCCTCCTGCACAACAGGCAGTATTCCCTGCTGTCCTCTCCTGCTCCTGTTCAGGACACCCCCTGGGTTACATGGGGTTCCTGTTCAGCTCAGAGCCCTTGGCCCAAGGTCTACCCCCCCCCCCCCCAGACTGGGGGGGCATGCCATTTTTTTCAATGATTTTTATGTATATATGCGGAGATCTGGCAATGCATAAGAGCCGCGACCATTTTTAAATTACATTTTTTTCCTTTAGAAATGTCATTTTGCTGCTCTCATTTCTAAAACTATGTACGGCCGCTATGTAAGCAAGCTTACATAGTGTGGGGTTTGGCCAATCATGGCTCTCACAGCAGAGCACACTGTGACTGACCAAAATATGCAGGTCAGGTGCATGCTTGGGCCAATCAGCAGCCATCAATACATTGCGATCTCGCAGTGCATTGACAGTCTTGCCGTTCATTAAGGGGCGCTCAAAGTTCCCGTGAATGCCCCATAATGCTCTAAATTTGGTGAACGGGCCAACACCTAACATCGGGCTCATCCCTAGTAACCTCCAATGTAAAGAGGCATTTACACTGACCACCAATGTAAGAGAGACATTCACACTGGCCACTAGTGTGAATGAAAGGATTGTACACCAAGCCCCAATGTAATGAGAAGATTTACAGTGACCACCAATGTAATGAGAAGATTTACACTGACCACTAATGTAATGAGAAGATTTACACTGACCACCAATGTAATGAGAAGATTTACACTGACCACCAATGTAATGAGAAGATTTACACTGACCACCAATGTAATGAGAAGATTTACACTGACCACCAATGTAGCTGAGACATTTAGCCTGCGTTCACATTTGTGTGTGTCGGGAACGCATGTAAAATCACTTTCTTGGCACAACAGAAATGTGCTGCCCTTTAGCAGACGCACAGCAGTGCCATTTATTGTTAATGATGTGCATCTGCTGAGTTTTGCGTATTCACATGCACCAAAATTTAGGGTGCTGAGACACCATGTTATTTTGAAAAAGGGTTCCAATTTACTTACCTTTGCAGAACAGGATGATGTTGGGCTTAATGACCTCCGTTGTAGGCAAGACTTTCCAGCATGCCCCTTTACCTCCCCAGTGGGCAGCATTCAGCAGAAGTGATGGTGAATGTGACCTCAGTGGGGCATGATATGCATATGGATGCCGCCTCTATTTACATATCAATGCTGTGGGTCCCACACCTATTTACATATCAATGCAGGTTATTTACATGTAAACACAGGGTCTGCAGGTGAGTCATCTGTACACAGCAATAGGGCAGAGCTGGGCAGCAATAGTAACGGGACTTCACACTGAGATATTGGGACACAGAAACTTTTTCCATTGGATAAATTGAGAACCTGCTCTCAATCTTTTTGCTGGCCGAAATTCCGCCAGCAAAAGTCCGATGGAGCAATACACACGTTCATATATTCCGATGAAAAGCTCTCATTGTTTTTTTGCTGGCCAAATTTCAGATCGTGTGTACGCGGCATCAATCTCCCAGCCCCCCCCCCCCCATCAGTCTTCTCACGCATCACTAATTTGGTAACAGACATATCAGTCTGGATGTCTGGATGTCACACCACTTCCTCAAATTCAGTCTATCCAAAACCGAGCTCATAATATTTCCTCTCCCACGTGCCTCTTCCCCTGACCTCTCTGTCAAGATTGATGGCACAACTATCAGTCCGTTCCCACATGCCAGGGTGCTAGGTGTTATCCTGGACTCTTAACTCTGCTGTCGGCCCCAGGCTGCGATCACTGTCCCAATCATGCTGTCTCAACCTCTGCGACATCACCAAAAATATGCCCTTTCCTAACCGATGACACCACAGCACTTATAATCAGGGCCGTCTTTAACGAAGGGCAAAAGGAGCAGCTGTCCTGGGCCTTGGATTGTTGTGGGGCCCAAAGCAGCTGCCTCATGCTGGCCAACTTGCCAACTATCCTGGTTTAAATTCCCTTGTCCCTTGAAGTTTTAGTCCCGTGCTGTGTCCTGACATCTCAGTGTGAAGAGCTGCTACTAATGCTGCCCAGCTCTGGCCTATTGTTGTGTATGGATGACTCTCCTGCAGACCCTGTGTTTGCATGTAAATAACTGGCATTTATATGTAAATAGCAGCGGCATATATATGTAAATAGAAGTGTCCGGCCCCATTGATATACAACTAAAGGTGGCATTCTTCTGCACTGCTCCAGATGACGTCTTGATGACGAAACGCGTAGGGCGTGGCCATAGGACGTACTCTCTCTCCACTAGAGCTGTGCAAAAACCGGCGGCAGCCGCAATAGCATTGCTTTTAACAAGTACTGGTGAATGTGAGTAGCTTTTTTTAAATCGAATAAATTGGAATTTCAAACGATACCGCACTATGGATATTCCTCTTTTCTATGGATTATTTGAATGAGGTGACTGGCTTATGCTGAAAAACGAAGGTCCCAGGGAGGCACCACATAGCGACACAGGGGCTCACGCTGTGAAGGCGCATTTACCCCTGCAGGGGCAGGGCATCTGGTGAGTGCAAAACCACTACTTGCACGAAAAAAAACGCACCGGGGATTTTTCAGCATATTAAGAAGCAGTCACTTGCCTATTAAGCAGCAGGCATTTACCACACTGTGCACGAGCAGGGGCGGACTGACCATTGGGGCACTCGGGCACTGCCCGAGGGCCCCATGCCACATCAGGGTTGCCAGCCTCAATAAAACCAAGGACAGTATGTGTCTGTGTGTGTGTATACTGTATGTGTGTGTGTGTGTGTGTGTGTATACTGTATGTGTGTGTGTGTGTATACTGTATGTGTGTGTGTGTGTATACTGTGTGGCCCCATAATCTCCCATTGCCCGGGGGCCCCATGAGTTGTCAGTCCGCCCCTGTGCACGAGTCACGTTTTTTCACGTCTTTGGACTATAAATGTATCTGTTTACACATTTCTATATTTATTTATGCATTTATTGGTTCAATTGTTATTTGCATGGTTGTGTTTTTTTGTTTTGTTTTTTGTTTTTTGTTTTTGCACACAGTTTTTTAATATGAGCTTTTTAGATAGTTTTCAACACATGGTTGGAACAATAAGGCATTGATTAGGCACGTAGGCTTGTAACAACAATCATATTCACATCGGCAGTAGCCACAAATTTCCAACACTAGACAGAGGGTCAAGCACGAGATTTTATTTTTGTATTTCACCTTTATAATTCAATAATAAGCAATTTTTATTGTGACTGCGACATTACGGCGGACACATCAGACATTTTTGACACATTTTTGGGGCTATTTAAATGCACTGATTGCTGTGTAAATGACACTGGCAGTGAAGGAGTTAACCACTAGGAGGCAATGTAGGTGTTATGTATGACATTATGTGTTTTTTTAATTGTAGGGGTGCGTGGCCTGGCATGTGACGTCATTGATCGTCCTTCCCTATAAAAGGGAACAGACGATCGGTGACAGCCACACAGGGAAGCACGGGGAGAGGTTTGTTTACACCGACCTCTCCTCGTTCTTCAGCTCTGTGACCCGATCGCGGGACACCAGCGGCTATCGAGTCCACGGGACCCACGGTCACGGAGCTCAGGACCGGGTCAGGAGCGTGCTGCCAGCCACGCGCTCCCGGCCCACCGCTGGGCACTTAAAAAGCAACGTACCGGTACGTGATTGTGCCCAGCCGTGCCATTCTGCCGACATATATTGGCGTGAGGCGGTCCTTAAGCAGTTAAAGGAATAAGGATTTTTTTCTAATTTGTGGAGTAACTTAAAACCCACCAGGGGGTCTAAGCCCTTGTACACACGGTCGGAGATTCCGTCGGAATGTTTCCGATCGAAGCGTTTTGTCGGATATTCCGACTGCGTGTGGTCTACAACGGACTGTTTCCATCGGAATATCCAACGGACCAACTTTTCCAACTTGCCAGAAATATTTTCCGACAAAATGCTCCGATCGGACATACTCCGATCATGTGTAGCCTACTCCGACGGACAAAGTGCCACGCATGCTCAGATCAAATTCCTAGACCAAAGCTATTGGCTACTAGCCTGAACGTAGTCCAGTCGTAACGAAATAACGTCATCACGTTATGTACAATCAGATTTTCCAACAACTTAGTCCGACTGTGTGTATGCAACATCACTTCCGGAATTTATCCGTTGGATTTGGTCGTTGGAATCTCCGACCGTGTGTGCAAGGGCTAACACTATCAACAAAAAATCTCTCAAATTTATTTCTCTTTTTTTCACTTTTTTTTATAATTAAAGGAAGACACATTCTGGCAAAAGCATTTAAACATTTTTTCTTTGTAATTAAAGAAAAATATATTTTGGCAAAAGCATTTAGACAGCACAGTCCTCATTTGGATGTATTAGGGGATAGCACTAAACTTGTGTAGTGTGTTGGCGTGCAGGAAAAGAGCTAGATAGCCAGGGACAGTGTGTTCTTTTCTCAGCCATCTGCAGGAGTTAGTAGGTGTTGTGTGCCTCCAGCACAGTATACACCTGTATCTACCCTTTATTACTGGTGTTCTCTAATACAGCCATCTGCAGGAGTTAGTGGGTGTTGTGTGCCTCCAGCACAGTATACACCTGTATCTACCCTTTATTGCTGGTGTTCTCTAATACAGGGATCTGCAGGAGTTAGTGGGTGTTGTGTGCCTCCAGCACAGTATACACCTGTAGATACCCCTTATTGCTGGTGTTGTCTCTTTGCATATCTTGCATATTAGCCTTTAAAATTAGCACTTTTGATTTCAAACCTTTCGAGTCCCATAGACTTTAACCACTTGCTTACTGGGCACTTAAACACCCTTCCTGCCCAGACCAATTTTCAGCTTTCGGTGCTCTCACACTTTGAATGACAATTACTCAGTCATGCATGTCCTTTTTTCCCCACAAATAGAGCTTTCTTTTGGTGGTATTTGATCACCTCTGGGGTTTTTATTTTTTGCGCTATAAATGAAAAAAGACCAAAATTTTTGAAAGAAAACGCATATTTCTTTGTTTCTGTGACAGAATTATGCAAATTATTAATTTTTCTTCATAAATTTTGGCCACAATTTATACTGCTACATATCTTTGGTAAAAAATAACCCAAATTAGTGGATATTATTTGGTCTTTGTGAAAGTTAGAGAGTCTACAAGCTGTGGTGCAAATCACACAAAATTGATCACATCTGATGTACTGGTGGCCGATCTCACTTCTTGTGACCCGAACAAGCCAGGAAAGTACAAATACCCCCCAAATGACCCCTTTTTGGAAAGTAGACATCCCAAGGTATTTAGTAGGAGGCATAGTGAGCTTTTTGATGTTGTCATTTTTTTCCCACATTTCTTTGCAAAATTACGATTTTTCATTTTTTTTTTCTCCACAAAATTGTCATTGTAATAGGTTATTTCTCTCACGTGGCATGTGTATACCACAAATGACACCCCCCAAAAAATTCTGCTACTCCTCCTGAGTATTACAATACCACATGTGTGGGACTTTTTCACAGCCTGGCCACATAGAGAGGCCCAACATGCAGGGAGCGCCATCACGTGTTCTAGGAGCATAAATTACACATCTAACTTGTTGACTATTTATTACACTTTTGAAGCACCAGGACAATGACACGTGACACTGATGACAGATGGCACTGATACTTGGCAATGATGACACTTATACGTGGCACTGATGACACGTGGCACTGATGACAGATGGCACTAATATGTGGCACTGATGACAGATGGCACTAATATGTGGCACTGATGACACGTGGCACTTATACGTGGCACTAATACATGGCACTGAAGACACGTGGCACTAATACGTGGCACTGATGACAGATGGCACTAATACGTGGCATTAATACGTGCCACCGATGACAGATGGCACTAATACATGGCACCGATGACGCGTGACACTGATGACAGATGGCACTGATAAGTGGCATTGATGACATGTGACACTGACAACAGATGGCACGTGACACTGACAGGTGGCACTGATGACAAATGGCACTGATACGTGGCACTGATGACAGATGGCACTAATACGTGGCACTGATGACAGATGGCACTTATACGTGGCACTGGTGACAAATGGCACTGACAACAGTTGGCACTGGGGGCAGGTGGCACTGGGGGCAGGTAGCACTGGGGTGGATGGCACTGGAGTGGATGGCACTGGGGCGGATGGCGCTGGGGGAGGATGAATGGCACTGCTGGGGGAGGATGGATGGCACTGCTGGGGGAGGATGGATGGCACTGCTGGGGGAGGATGGCACTTTTTTTGTTACTTTTTTTTTTTTTTATCAAAACAAAGCAAAGCAGAACGGCTGCCGCTGCAGCCGTTCATCTCTCCCCTCTCACACGCTGTCTGTGTGAGGAGGGAGAGCAGTGCTGAGAGATGATCTCATATGTTTACATATGAGATCATCTCCCATTGGACACGCCGATCGCGCTGTAAACGGCCGCTGTGATTGGCTGTTTACAGCGATCTGTGTTTGCCTGTCCCCGGGGGACACGGCGAACACAGAACTTCCGCGATGCGCGCCCGCGGCGGCGCGCATTGCGGAAGTAAACATTAGGACATCCAGGAACGGCCTCCCGGACGAATGCGCCTGCTCTACTGCCATCATTCGGCTATAGGGCGGGCGCGAGGTGGTTAATAGGGTTCTAAAGTTCGTATGAATTTTCAGTCCGTTCGAATGTTCTGGTGCAAACTGAACCAGGGCGTGTTCGGCTCATCCCTAGTGATCAGTGATCAGTGTGTAAACCCCCCTATTACATTGGTGGCCAGTGTTGAAACGCCTCTTTATATTGGTAGTCAGTAAAAAAAAAATCAGCATTTCCATTGATCACACCCTCCCCTCCCCCCAGCACTGCCACTGATCCCCGAAGTTCTAGGATCCCTTGGAGTTTTCTGTCTATTTATGGGTCCGCTCACCACCCCAGTCCATGGTGTGCAGGCAGTGAGGAGATGATGTACTATAACCTCTAGCAACCAATCAGTGAGCAGTATCTGTACAGTAATCTCTAGCAACCAATCAACAAGCAGAAATCATGTGCTGTAACCTCTAGTAACTAATCAGTGAGCCATAATGTGTGCTGTAACCTCTACCAACTAGTCAGTAAGCAGTAATAATACACTGCAACCTCTGGCAACCGATCGTAATCGCTGCCTGCTCTGATACAGTAAACTGATTTTGAGTCTAGTTGCTATTTATTGTGGAAGGTGGAAAAGCGCTGCCCACAAATGCTCTGTGAAGGGCCAACATTTTCTCTCCAACCAAATGTGATTCTTGTAAGAATACAATATGGGGTTTGCGTTTGTGTATATATTTAATGACTAAGGCCTGCTTAATTTTGGATTTGAGGCCTCTTCCATTCCATGTGTAGCACTGACCCCCGAAGGAGCTGCTGGTTTTATTGGGCTTACCGGTACTTTCTTGACCTCTTCTCCGTCTAGGGTCTCCCGTGGTAGGTGACCCAAAGAAATGTGGAAACACTGAATCTTCTTTTGGGTTATTTATTTGAAGTATAAACAGAGTCTCTCAGTTTAGGGTAGAGGGTTAGGATTAAGTTCAGGTACTTTGGACTGCATAAAATATGATAAGTCTCTTTTTATAGAAGAAATCCAGAGAATAACCATTTCACAGCTGGATTTCACAACCCCCAGATAGACCTCCTCTCTCTAGGCCTAGCAGCGTTCTAAGTAAAGTCTCTGCCACAGAACTGAATGTTGAATACTTGAGAAAAGTCTCTGCCACAGACAAATTTAAAGAGCTATCATACGGTACCAGTATCTCTCAGCCGGTCCAGCGATACCATAGGAGTGTAGATCCATGAAGTGTCCTTCAACTGAGCCTCCAGGCTCCTTCAGAGAAGCCAGCCTTGCGCACGGCCTTCTCCTGGGTGCTTCTCCAGTTGCTGGGCCTCTCCCTTAGACGAGACGGCATCGGACCACCTTTGAATTGATAGGACCCCGATATCCATTCAGGCCTGACCCTGCAGTTGCTTCGCCTCGGGCCAGCCAGCCCCGAGACTTGTAAATACATGATTCCACACCCCAGGCCAGGAGGGCCATGGGGGCTGGTCAGGAGGACCAGAACCAAACAGACAGAGAAGCTCTCTGGACCAGAACCCCGGACCACATGATGTCAGTACCTTAAATACCACGTCCCAGAATGCACAGCAGGAGAACACTGCCACTGGGCTGGTTCCGAAAGAAAACATGGCATTCAATACACCCAGCTAGACTGTGTTCTCACACTTGCCAGCGGTGACAGCGATACCTGCGGTCAAGGAGAACCCAGTGCAACCCAGCCAGACTGGTACTGAAACCATAAATGTAGTAAAATTAGCCCCAAAACCCAACTGTGGTTTCAGGAGAATTAACTTTGAAAAACATACAGCGCATGCTCGTCAGGAGCCAGTGCTACACATGATAGGAGATTAAGGGTCTGCATGGTTGGTGCAACGTGTATCTAGGGTGTCAGGATAATACAGATTATTGAAGCGAGATGGGCACATGGTACATATCTTTTATCTTGTTTTTAAAGAAAAACATATAAAACCTTTGATCCCCCCCCCCCCCCCCGCAGCCCCAAACACTCCACACGCTTTCCCCTCAAAACATTGCACAACAAAGTCACCCTAAAGAGGTGTAGCCTTCCTGCTCCAGCCGGACAGGAAGATTAAGGGTGTGAGTATGTGGTCTTCAGCAGAGCATTAAATGAACCGCATTGATTGAAGGTCAATCTCCAATAGCCTGACAGGGCTTGAACATTAAAGGATCTCTCAAAGCAGAAAAAAAATTAACAAGAAAAAATGGGTGCTTTTATAGCAACTGCCAGTGCGGATCTATCGGCCTGGAGGTGCCCCTTCAGGGCAGCTAGAGGACATGTCCATCAAGGGAAAGGGTAAGCATGTCAGCCAGATCCAAGCGACTCCAACCAGTGGTTTGCTTCCTTGCGTGACATGAAGAATTGTGCTTTGCCTTTATGTACGACTCTCAGCTTAGCAGGATGTAGCAAACTATATGGTAAGCTGCGTTCTCTCAGGTGCTGCTTCACACTTTGAAAGGTCGGCCGTTGCTTCTGCATGGCTGCTGAGAAATACGGGAAGATGGAAATGCGGTTGTTGTAATACAGCAATTCAGGCAGCAATTCAGGCAGATTGCGGGCTTTATTCAGTATGGTTTCTTTATCCCTGAAGTACAGAGATTGGGCCAACATGGGTCAAGGATATCTGCCCGGTGGGGGGCCCTCAGGGGGGCTCTATGAGCCATTTCTATGGCAAACAGGAGAGAGAAGCTATCATCCCCAAAGATTTGCTTGAGCCAGGATAACAGAAACTCCTCCGGACTTTTTCCCTCCAAGCCTCCTGGGAATCCCTGGAATCTGAGGTTATTCCTGCGGAGCCTATGCTCAATATCCCCCAGTTTAGCCTCCTGGGACTCCTGGTACGCCGCCATATCTCTCACCATCAGTGGGTTAAGGTCATTCTCCACCGCGCTAATGCGTTGTTCAGCCTGCCTGACCCTTTGTCTAATTTTATGCAGATCAGTCCACCCTTATGGTTTCAATCTGTGTGGACAGCGAAGCGTGGCAACTCTTAATGGTATCCTTTATCTGCAGCGGCATCGGCTCTCTTACCTGTGTACCAGAACCATTCTCCCCTGGGTCAGATGAGGTAGAAGCAGGGAATTTGCTAAGGAAACAGATGGATCCAGTCAGTCCGTGTCCTCCTGGGGCTACAGGCGGCCAGCAGGGGCTGGAGAATCATGCTGTTCCGTCTCTGAGCAGGCACCATCTTGGGTTGCCTCGTGTGCAAACCTAGCGAGTCTCTCTGCGGGCATTTGATCCAAACGTGGGCCATATTTTACCATGGTCAGGTGCTGGTATGTTCCCCAATTGATTCTGGTAGGTGGGCAGCAAAAAGTTCAAGCCTGAGGCTGATCAAGATATTAAAAGGATCTCAGCGCGGTCGGAGCTCTGAGAAATGGCTCCCCACATACCAGAAGTTGTTCATGCCCCCCTGTGGATGGCTTTGTTAGTTGTAGATAGCATTTTTAATTTAATTTGTGAGTGAGAAGCCAGTGGAGGGATCGGCAGACAGGGGTAGCAAACGCTGAGCGGTTTGTAAGGTGGATGAGCCTGGCAGCACCATTCAAAATGGGCTGAAGGGGGGATAGCCTATGCAAAGGTAAGCCAGTGAGGAGGGAGTTGAGCAGTCAAGGCGAGAGATGACCAGGGAGTGAATTAGAAGCTTTGTGGTGTAATTAGTTAGGAAAGGGCATATTTTGGTGATGTTGCAGAGGTTGAGGCAGCATGATTTGGACAGTGATTGGAGGTGGGGCCAAAAGCAGAGTTAAGAGTCCAGGATAACACCAAGCACCCTGGCATGTGGGAACGGACTGATAGTTGTGCCATATCGATCTTGACAGAGAAGTCAGGGGAAGAGGCACGTGGGGGAGGAAATATTATGAGCTCAGTTTTGGATAGACTGAGTTTGAGGAAGTGGTGTGACATCCAGATATCCAGACTGATATGTCTGTTACTAAATTAGTGATGCGTGAGAAGACTGATGGGGGGGGGAGCTGGGAGGTGGAGAGATTTGGGTATCATCAGCATAGAAATGGTATTGGAAACCATTGGAAGCTATCAGCTGTCCCAGGGAGGAGGTGTACATCGAGAATAGGAGAGTTCCAAGGACATAACTTTGGGGGACCCCAACACTAACGGAGTAGGAGAGGAGGAAGTAGAGCTGTAAGTGACTCTGAAGGTGCAATGAGATAGGTAAGATGCGAACCAGCGGAGAGTACAGTCAAGGAGACCAAGGAAGTAGAGTTTCTTGAGGAGGAGGGGGTGGTCAACTGTCCAGATAGCAAGCAATTGTACTGCAAGTTTAAAAATTACTTGCTAAGCTATTGCTAGATTTGCTAGGCTTCAGAAGTTTGTTGCATAATTGCAGCAAGTCCGCATTGCATGACTCCAGATCAACTTTCTTTGCAAACATTCTGCAAGTTCTAGTTCGGGTTATGTTGTGCAATAGTCATCCCGCCACAGGGGGTCACTGTGGCTGAATTTTCATGCTGTAGACTTGCAGAGCTCTTGCTGTAGACTCACCACTGCAACCGTGCTCTTGCTAGAGACTTGCCGCGCAAATTTGCCACAGTTTAGAAAAGTGTCAACTAGAACTTGTGCTTCAAGTGCTCTGCAAGTGTACAAAAGCGAAAAAAATATTTCAATGAGAGCTTTTTTTATTTTTAGTTTTTCTCTCTACTTCAGCCACAAAGTGCTTCGTGCAAGAAAATATTATTCATTAGTAAAGAGCATCAAATATTCATATGTGTTCAAAATATTTAAAGGCCATTTTGCAACCCAGGAAAAATCCAAAAAAGTGATGATAATCTTCATTTTTTCCTGGGATTGCAAAATGGACTGCAAATATTTTGAACACATATGAATATTTGATGCATCCACTTTACTAATGAATAATATTTTCTTCCACTGTGTCAGCACACCGTTTTTTCCTTTGCACTTTAATAGTTTTCATGGAAGCAAATAATTTTTTGTATGATAGATGAATTATTTTGTGCAATGGACTGAATGTATTTCACACGTGTGAGGTAAGGTATTAGGTAATAGCAGTGAGTTCACTATTGCCAGATTGTGGGATTATAGACTTGCGCTGCTTGCTTCTTTTTTCTTGAGAAAAATGGAGACTTGCATAACTCTGGCTATAGACTTGTGGGGCTTGTCCTGTAGACTTGCGGGGCTCATCCTGTAGACTTGCGGGGGATGTGCTGTAGACTTGCGGGGCTCATCCTGCAGACTTGCAGGGCTCATGCTGTAGACTTGCAGGGCTTGTCATGAACACTTGCAGGGCTCATCCTGTAGACTTGCGGGGCATGTGCTGTAGACTTGCAGGGCTCATCCTGCAGACTTGCGGGGCATGTGCTGTAGACTTGTGGGCAGGGCCGTCTTTAATATTGATTGGACCCTGGGCAAAAAATTTCTTAGGGCCCCCCTCCCCCCATACAATTTCGCTCTCCACCTTCTCTGAGACATACAATAAATAGCAGCTAGACTTAAAATCAGTTTACTGTATCAGATCAGGTAGTGATTGCAATTAGTTTCCAGAGGTTACAGCATATCATTACTGCTTACTGACTGGTTGCTAGAGGTTACAGCACTCCTTAAGGCTCACTGATTAGTTGCTAGAGGTTACAGCACATTTCTGCTTGTTGATTGGCTGCTAGAGATTGCTGTACAGTAATATTGCTCACTGGTTGCTATAGGTTACAGCACAACTTGTCCTCACTGCAGGGGGGCATGATATACCTATGAATGCTGCCTTTATTTACATATCAATGCAGTTGGCCTCAGCTATTTACATATGCATGTCACTGCTATTTACATATGAATGCCAGTATTTACATGTAAACACAGGTCTGCAGGTGAGTTATCTGTACACAACAATAGGGCAGAGCTGGGCAGAATTAGTAGCAGCACTGGACTATAACTTCAAGGGACAAGGGAATGTAAACTGGGATAGTTGGCAAGTATGAGGCAGCTGCTTTGGGCCCCACAACAATGACAGGGCCCAGGGCAGCTGCCCCTTTTGCCCTGCCTTAAAGACGGCCCTGCTTGCGGGACATGTGCTGTAGAATAGCAGGGCTCATCCTGTAGACTTGCGGGGCTCATCCTGTAGACTTGCGGGGCTCATCCTGCAGACTTGCGGGGCTCGTGCTATAGACTTGCGGGGCTCATCCTGTAGACTTGCGGGGATCGTGCTATAGACTTACGGGGCTCATCCTGTAGACTTGCGGGGCTCGTGCTGTAGACTTGCGGGGCTCATCCTGTAGACTTGTGTTGCTCGTGCTATAGACTTACGGGGCTCATCCTGTAGACTTGCGGGGCTTGTGCTGTAGACTTGCAGGGCTCATCATGTAGACTTGCGGGGCTCATGCTATAGACTTGAGGGGCATGTGCTGTAGACTTGGGGGGCTCATCCTGTAGACTTGCGGGGCTCATCCTGTAGACTTGCGGGGCTCGTGCTGTAGACTCACCACTGCAACTGTGCTCTTGCTAGAGACTTGCCGCGCAAATTTGCCACAAATTGGAAAAGTGTCGACTAGAACTTGTGCTTCAAGTGCTCTGCAAGTGTACAAAAGCGAAAAAAAATATTTCAATGAGAGCTTTTTTTATTTTTATTTTTCTCTCTACTTCAGCCACAAAGTGCTTCGTGCAAGAAAATATTATTCATTAGTAAAGAGCATCAAATATTCATATGTGTTCAAAATATTTAAAGGCCATTTTGCAACCCAGGAAAAATCCAAAAAAGTGATGATAATCTTCAATTTTTCCTGGGATTGCAAAATGGACTGCAAATATTTTGAACACATATGAATATTTGATGCACTTTACTAATGAATAATATTTTCTTCCACTGTGTCAGCACACCGTTTTTTCCTTTGCACTTTAATAGTTTTCATGGAAGCAAATCATTTTTTGTATGATAGATGAATTATTTTGTGCAATGGACTGAATGTATTTCACACGTGTGAGGTAAGGTATTAGGTAATAGCAATGGGTTCACTATTGCCAGATTGTGGGATTATAGACTTGCGCTGCTTGCTTCTTTTTTCTTGAGAAAAATGGAGACTTGCATAACTCTGGCTATAGACTTGTGGGGCTTGTCCTGTAGACTTGTGGGGCTCATCCTGTAGACTTGCGGGGCTCATCCTGTAGACTTGCGGGGCATGTGCTGTAGACTTGCGGGGCTCATCCTGCAGACTTGCAGGGCTCATGCTGTAGACTTGCGGGGCTCATCCTGCAGACTTGCAGGGCTCATGCTGTAGACTTGCGGGGCTCATCCTGTAGACTTGCGGGGCATGTGCTGTAGACTTGCGGGGCTCATCCTGTAGACTTGCGGGGCTCGTGCTGTAGACTCACCACTGCAACCGTGCTCTTGCTAGAGACTTGCCGCGCAAATTTGCCACAAATTGGAAAAGTGTCGACTAGAACTTGTGCTTCAAGTGCTCTGCAAGTGTACAAAAGCGAAAAAAAATATTTCAATGAGAGCTTTTTTTATTTTTATTTTTCTCTCTACTTCAGCCACAAAGTGCTTCGTGCAAGAAAATATTATTCATTAGTAAAGTGCATCAAATATTCATATGTGTTCAAAATATTTAAAGGCCATTTTTCAACCCAGGAAAAATCCAAAAAAGTGATGATAATCTTCAATTTTTCCTGGGATTGCAAAATGGACTGCAAATATTTTGAACACATATGAATATTTGATGCACTTTACTAATGAATAATATTTTCTTCCACTGTGTCAGCACACCGTTTTTTCCTTTGCACTTTTTGTAACAGAATTTGCACTTTAATAGTTTTCATGGAAGCAAGTAACTTTTTGTATGATAGATGAATTATTTTGTGCAATGGACTGAATGTATTTCACACGTGTGCAGTAAGGTATTAGGTAATAGCAGTGGGTTCACTATTGCCAGATTGTGGGATTATAGACTTGTGCTGCTTGCTTCTTTTTTCTTGAGAAAAATGGAGACTTGCATAACTCTGGCTATAGACTTGTGGGGCTCATCCTGTAGACTTTCAGGGCTCATGCTGTAGACTTGCGGGGCTCATGCTGTAGACTTGCGGGGCTCGTGCTGTAGATTTGCAGGGCTCTTGCTGTAGACTTACCACTGCAAATTTACTACCAATTGGAAAAATGTCAACTAGAACTTGTGCTTCAAGTGCTCTGCAACTGTACAACTTGCCAGGGAAGATGTGCAACAAGTTCACAAGACTTACAGTTTCAATACTGCCACAAATGTGTGGCAAGTAGGGATGAGCCGAACACCCCCCTGTTCGGTTCGCACCAGAACCTGCGAACAGACCTAAACTTCGTGTGAACTTTAGAACCCTATTAAAGTCTATGGGACTCGAACGTTCACAATCTAAAGTGCTCATTTTAAAGGGTAATATGCAAGTTTCTGTCCTAAAAAGTGTTTGGGGACCCGGGTCCTGCCCCAGGGGACATGGATCAATGCAAAAAAAAGTTTTAAAAACGGACGTTTTTTCAGGAGCAGTGATTTTAATAATGATTAAAGTGAAACAATAAAAGTGTAATATTCCTTTAAATTTCATAGCTGGGGGGTGTCTATAGTATGCCTGTGAAGGGGCGCATGTTTCTGGTGCTTAGAACTGTCCCTGCACAAAGTGTCATTTGTGCAGGAAAAAAAGTCTTTTAAAATCACTTGCGGCTAAATTGTCGGCTCCCCGTAATACAGAGAACACTCAATGAGTGTTCTCTGTATTAAGCCACGTACACACGGGCGGACTGTCTGGCCAACTAAGTCCGTCAGACAATCCGACAGACAGTCCGTCCTACTTTTGAATGAACGGACTTGACCACATACGATGAGCAGACAGTCCGTTGAAAGCTTGCGCGATGACGTGTACGGCACGTACGACGGGACTAGAAATACGACGTCCTATACACTGCAATGCAACCTTCGGCCGTGTAAATCCTTTCTGAGCATGCGCCATACTTAGTCCGTCCAACTTGCCTACTCACGAGCGGACTGTCCGCTGAAACCAAAGTTGGACGGACAATATTACGGAAATTCCGAAAGACTTAGTCCGCCAGACTGTCCGCTGAAAAAGTCCGCTGAAGCCCACACACGAGCGGACTGTCCGCTGAAACACGTTTCAGCGGACTAAGTTGGACGGACAGTCCTCTCGTGTGTACGCGGCCTTAGGCGACAATTCATTCATTCATTGATAAAAAAAAAAAGCATGGGGGTTCCCCTAAATTCAATTACCAGGCCCTTCAGGTCTGACATGGATATTAAGGGGAACCTAGTGTCAAATTAAAAAAAAAATTGACGTGGGGGTCCCCCTAAATATCCATACCAGACCCTTCAGTCTCCACTGCGGAGACACTGCGGGGATCCCAGCGCTGACGTTTCTTATATTAGGAGGGCGGGGCCACCCGTCACCTGACCCCACCCCTCTGACGCTGGAGAGGGAAGCCAGGGGTTCCCCAGTGACGTGTGGGTGACCCCGCCCCCTCTGATGTAACACAGGCAGGTTTCCGTTACATCAGAGGGGGTGGGGTCACCCATACGTCACTGGGGAACCCCTGGCTCCCTTCACCAGCGTCAGAGGGGTGGGGTCAGGTGACGAGTGGCCCCGCCCTCATAATATAAGAAACGTCAGCGCTGGGCTCTCTGCAGTGTCTCCGGAGAGGAGACAGAAGAAGGATGTATGGACAGCGCTGGACTGAGAGATCCCCGTCGCTGGCTATGATCATCCATCGCTGGACCCCGGAGATCCGTCGCTGGATAGCAAGAGTGGATTAGCACCGCTGGAATCTTTTTTTTTATTTTTTTTATTTTTAATAAAGGAATTTTTCAAAAGTGTGTTTGTCTTATTTAACCATTTTGACACTTTCTTTGTGAAATGGTAGGGGTACTTTTGTACCCCCTTACCATTTCAAACAGGGGGGGGCGGGATCTGGGGGTCCCCTTGTTAAAGGGGGCTTCCAGATTCTGATAAGCCCCCCGCCCGCAGACCCTCACAACCACCGGCCAGGGTTGTGAGGATGAGGTCCTTGTCCTCATCAACATGGGGACAAGGTGCTTTGAGGGGTCACAGACCCCCAAAGCATCCTCCCAATGTTGAGGGTATGTGGCCTGGTACGGTTCAGGAGGGAGGGGGGCCGCTCTCTCGTCCCCCCCTCTTTTCCTGCGGCCTGCCAGGTTGCGTGCTCGGATAAAGGGTCTGATATGGATTTTTAGGGGGACCCCCACGTCAATTATTTTTAAAAATTTGATGCGGGGTTCCCCTTAATATCCATATCAGACCTGAAGGGTCTGGTATGGATATTTAGGGGGACCCCCACGTCAATTTTTTTTTTAATTTGACACGGGGTTCCCCTTAATATCCATGTCAGACCTGAAGGGCCTGGTAATTGAATTTAGGGGAACCCCCACGCTTTTTTTTTTTTTTTTTTTTATCAATGAATGAATGAATTGTCGGCTCTGTATTACGGGGAGCCGACAATTTAGCCGCAAGTGATTTTAAAAGACTTTTTTTCCTGCACAAATGACACTTTGTGCAGGGACAGTTCTAAGCACCAGAAACATGCGCCCCTTCACAGGCATACTATAGATACCCCCCAGCTACGAAAATTTAAAGGAATATTACACTTTTATTGTTTCACTTTAATCATTATTAAAATCACTGCTCCTGAAAAAACGGCCGTTTTTAAAACTTTTTTTTTGCATTGATCCATGTCCCCTGGGGCAGGACCCGGGTCCCCAAACACTTTTTAGGACAGTAACTTGCATATTACCCTTTAAAATGAGCACTTTAGATTTCTCCCATAGACTTGTATAGGGTGTTCCGGCTTTTCGAATTTTCTGCGAACAGCCCAAATTGTTCACTGTCCGCTGAACAGGCAAACAGGCAATGTTCGACTCAAACTCGAAGCTCATCCCTAGTGGCAAGTTATGCTTGCTATCTGTGTAGTAATTTGTGAGTTTTAGAAGAGTGGTTTCTGTGGAGTGTTGTGGGCAAAATCCAGACTGAAGGGCATTGAGAAGGTTATTCTGAATGAGGTGGCAGCTCAGTCGGCTGTGGAATAGACATTTAAGGGATTTGGAGACAAAAGGGAGTAAGGAGATGGGTATTTGGTTGTTAAGTTTGGTGGGGTCCAGTGAGGCCTTTTTAACCACTTGCCGCCCGCCCTATAACAAAATGACGGTGGCAAAGTGGTTGCATAATCCTGACCGGACGTCATATGACGTGATCAGGATTTTGAGACCCGGGGGCGCGCATCGCGGCGATCGTTGTTGCGGGGTGTCAGTCTGACACCCGGCAACTACGATCTCGGTAAAGAGTCTCCAACGGAGACTCTTTACCACGTGATCAGCCGTGTCCAATCACGGCTGATCACAGTGTAAATAGGAAGAGCCGGTGATCGGCTTTTCCTCACTCGCGTCTGTCAGACGCGAGTAGAGGAGAGCCGATCGGCTGCTCCTCTGACAGGGGGGGGTCTGTGATGATCGATTATCAGCGCAGCCCCCCCGAGGATGCCCACACTGGACCACCAGGGACACCACCAGACCACCAGGGATGCCCAGGACAAGGTATGTCACCCTAGACCACCAGGGATGCCAGTCAGTGCCACAATGGATGCCAATCAGTGCCCATAATGGATGCCAATCAGTGCCCACAATGGGCATCACTGATTGGCATGCATTATTGTTTGGCACTGATTGGCATCCATTAGTACAGTATATTATAATACAATGCCGCCTATCAGTTCCCATCTGTGCCGCCTATCAGTGCCCATCCATACCACCTATCAGTGCCCATCCATGCCCATCTGTGTTGCCTACCCATGCCTATCTGTGCCGCCTACTCATGCCCACCTGTGCCGCCTATCCATGCCCATCCCTGCCACCCATCCATGCCAATCCATGCCAACTATCAGTGCCAATTTGTGCCACCTATCAGTGCCCATTCATGTTGCCCATCAGTGCCACCCATCAGTGCCGCCTATCAGTGCCCATCAGTGCCGCCTATCAGTGCCACATATCAGTGTCCATCAATGCCACCTCATCAGTGACACTTCATTGGTGCCACCTCATCGGTGCCATCAGTGCCGCCTTATCATTGCCCATCAGTGTAACCCCATCAGTGCCCATCAGTGAAGGAGAAAACTTACTTATTTACAAAGTTTTGAAACTGAAACAAAAAAACATTTTTTTTCAAAATTTTCGGTATTTTTTTATTTGTTTATCAAAAAATAAAAACCGTAGAGGTGATCAAATACCACCAAAAGAAAGCTCTATTTGTGGGAAAAAAATGATAAAAATTTAATTTGGGTACAGTGTAGCACGACCGCGCAATTGTCATTCAAAGTGCGACAGCGCTGAAAGCTCAAAATTGGTCTGGGCAGGAAGGTGTTTAAGTGCCCCCCGGTATTGAAATGGGGACTAGTGCATGTTTTATAGATTTGTGGAAGATGCCAGAAGAAAGAAAACGATTGAAGATATGAGTTAAAGAGTGTAGGATAGAGCTAGAGGGTGACCGTAGTATTTTTGAGGAAACAGGGTCCAGGGGGCAGGTGGTTAGGTAGGCAATGGCATTAGAAAAAAAGTTTAGTGTCTTCCTCTATATATATAAGCAGGGCTAAATGAGGGAAGTATTGATTGTGCAGGTGGACAAGGAGTGCAAGGTGAGAGAAATATCTGTACAGTGGAGATCTCCTCGCAAATTGTATCAAATTGTATTTTTTAAGTGATTAGAGATCTCCTGGGCATGACCGTTTTTAAGGCAAGGCAAAAGGGGCAGCTGTCCTGGGCCCCATCATTTTTGTGGGGTCCAAAGCAGCTGCCTCATACTTGCCAATTATCCCTGTTTAAATTCCATTGTCCCTTGAAGTTTTAGTCCTGTGCTGTGTCCCAATATCTCAGTGTGAAGTCATGTTACTAATGCTGCGCAGCTCTGCCCTATTGCCATGTACAGGCGACTCACCTGCAGACCCTGTGTTTACATGTAAATAACCTGCATTGATATGTAAATAGGTGTGGACCCACAGCATTGATATGTAAATAGAGGCGGAATCCATATGCATATCATGCCCCCCCCCCCCCCTGAGGTCACATTCACCATCACTTCTGCTGAATGCTGCCCACTTGGGAGGTAAAGGGGCATGTTGGAAAGTCTTGCCTACAGCTGTGGTCATTAAGCCTAACATCAGCCTGTTCTGCAAAGGTAAGTAAATTGGAGGTGGAACCCTGTTTCAAAATAACATGGTGTCTCAGCACCCTGAATTTTGGTGCATGTGAATACGCACATCTTAGCAGATGCATGAGGGTGTCATTAACAATAAATGGCACTGCTATGTATCTGCTAAAGGGCAGCACGTTTCCGTGGTGTCAGGAAAGCGATTTTACATGCGTTCCCGACACACACAAATGTGAACACAGACTAAATGTCTCAGCTACATTGGTGGTCAGTGTAAATCTCATTACATTGGTGGTCAGTTTAAATCTTCTCATTACATTGATGGTCAGTGTAAATCTTCTCATTACATTGGGGCTTGGTGTACAATCCTTTCATTCACACTAGTGGCCAGTGTGAAGGTCTCTCTTACATTGATGGTCAGTGTAAATCTTCTCATTACATTGATGGTCAGTGTAAATCTTCTCATTACATTGGTGGTCAGTGTAAATCTTCTCACTACATTGGTGGTCAGTGTAAATCTTCTCATTACATTGGGGCTTGCTGTACAATCCTTTCATTCACACTAGTGGCCAGTGTGAAGGTCTCTCTTACATTGGTGGTCAGTGTAAATGCCTCTTTACATTGGCGGTTACTAGGGATGAGCTTAATATTTGAGTCGAACTCACGTTTGACTCGAACATTGGGTATTGGCCCGGTTCATGTGAATACAGACATCTCAGCAGATGCACAAGAGTGTCATTAACAATAAATGGCACTGCTGTGTATCTGCTAAAGGGCAGCACGTTTCCATGGTGTCAGGAAAGCAATTTTGCATGCGTTCCCGACACACACAATTGTGAACACAGGCTAAATGTCTCAGCTATATTGGTGGTCAGTGTAAATCTTCTTATTACATTGGTGGTCAGTGTAAATCTTCTCATTACATTAGTGGTCAGTGTAAATCTTCTCATTACATTGGGGCTTGCTGTACAATCCTTTCATTCACACTAGTGGCCAGTGTGAAGGTCTCCCTTACATTGGTGGTCAGTGTAAATGCCTCGTTACATTGGCGGTTACTAGGGATGAGCCTGATGTTCGAGTCAAATGTAAGTTTGACTTGAACATCAGGTGTTGGCCAGTTTGACAAATTTAGAGCATTATGGGGCGTTCACAGGAACTTAGAGCGCCCGCGGAATGCCCCATAATGAACGGCGAGTCCGTCAATGCACTACAAGATCGCAGTGCATTGACGGCTGCTGATTGGCCAAAGCATGCACTTGACCTGCATGCTTTGGCCAATCACAGTATACTCTGCTGTGAGAGCCATGATTGGCCAAAGGCTGTCCACACCCCACACTATGTAAGGCCGCTTACATTACATACTTACTTACACAGTTTTTGGAATGAGAGCAGCAAAATTACATTTCTAAAGGAAAAAAACGCATGCCCCCCCCCCCCCCCCAGTCCATTACCAGGTCCTTTGGATCTGGTATCGATCTTAAAGGGATTGTAAAGTCTTTTTTTTTTTTCTTAAAATAACAAACATGTTATACTTACCTCCACTGTGCAGCTCGTTTTGCACAGAGTGGCCCCGAACCTGCCCTTCTGGGGTCCCTCGGCGGCTGTTTCGGCTTCTTCTTCGTTCATGCGAGCTCCCGCGCATGGTGAGAAGCACCTGCGGGCGTGCTCCCGTGATACAGCCGCTGTATCGCACGGCCCCACCCCCCCGGCGCTCCGCGTCATTGGATGTGATTGACAGCAGCGCGAGCCAATGGCTGCGCTGCCTTCAATCCATCCACTCCAGCCAATCAGCGGCCAGGCTAAGTGGTGAAGAGGAAGTCGGGGGCAAGCGCGGGACTTTCGAGGGGTGAGGTAAGTAAAATGGGGGGGGGGGGGGGCTGGGGGCGCTGGCACTGTCAGATGTTTTTTCACCTTAATGCATAGTATGCATTAAGGTGAAAAAACATTTACCTTTACAACCCCTTTAAGGTAAACCCTGCGCCAAGATTAAAAAAAATGGCGGTGGGGTCCCCCCCCAAAAGCCATACCAGACCCTTATCCGAGCATGCAACCTCCTGAACTGTACCAGGACACATCTCTTGGCCGCCTCCTCCCCGACATCAGCCGTTTGCAACTAAGTTGCGCCGGCTGATTGGGGATGAGCTGCCATAAATACGCAGCCAGCACACGCCTACATCTAGCACTTGCTTGCTGGATGTTGGGACGTGTGACTGGTGCTTTTCTAATCTCTGTTATACCAAAGTAAATACTACTTAACCGGTTCCCGACCAGCGCACGCCGATGTACGTCGGCAGAATGGCACGGGCAGGCATATTGGTGTACAGGTACGTCCAATCTTCAATGCCGCCCTGCCATCACGAGCGCGCCGGCGGCGGCACGCTCGCGTGCTGGTCGGGACCCCTGTGATCGGGCATACCCGCGATCGTCTCACGGGACGGCTGAATGGAGGAAATGCCATGTAAACAGCATTTCTCCATTCTGCCTAGCAACTAGTGACGCTGATCTCTGCTCTATATGATTGGAGCAGAGATCAGTGTTCCCTAAATGAAAGCCCAACCCCCCCACAGTTAGTAACACTCCCCTAGGAACACTTAACCCCTACACTGCCACCCACTGGTTAACTCCTTCACTGCCAGTGTCATTTACACAGGAATCAGTGCATTTAAATAGCACTGATTGCTGTATAAATGACAATGGTCCCAAAAATGTGTCAAAAATGTCCGATGTGTCCGCCATAATGTCGCAGTCACAATAAAAATCGCTGATCGCCGCCATTACTAGTAAAAAAAAATAATAATAATAAATTATTAATAAAAATGCCATAAAACTATCCCTATTTTGTAAACGCTAGAACTTTTGCGCAAACCAATCAATAATCGCTTATTGTGATTTTTTTTTTACCAAAAATATGTAGAAGAATACGTATCGGCCTAAACTGAGGGAAAAAAATGTTTTTTTATATATTTTTGGGGGATATTTATTATAACAAAAGGTAAAAAATAATGTGTTTTTTTTTCAAAATTGTCGCTCTATTTTTGTTTATAGCGCGAAAAATAAAAACCGCAGAGGTGATCAAATACCACCAAAAGAAAGCTCTATTTGTGGGGAAAAAAAAGGACGTCAATTTTGTTTGGGAGCCACGTCGCACGACCGCGCAATTGTCAGTTAAAGCGACGGAGTGCCGAATCGCAAAAAAAGTGGTCTGGTCTTTGACCAGCAAAATGGTCCGGGGCTGAAAGTGGTTAATATTACTCCTGAACATTGCAGTTACTGCATGCAGACTACTGGCTAGACTTTTTCAGGCTTCTCTCTGTGAGTGGCTTTAACCCTTTGTGTTTTGCTTAAATATGTTTCTGTGTCGAAATATGGAATTAATCTGCAACTGATGGATATATTCCTAATATGCCTTTTTTTTTACATATTATTTACTGTCTGCTCCCTTCCCTTATTACTGTTAATAAAAAATATATATTTTCCCTGATTTAATTCAAATGCATTTTATTCACTGTTTTATATATCTACAAGTCTATTTATCATTTGATTTGTATTATACTATTTGTGATATCATTTCCCCAAGTCTAATGATGGACCTTCATGCACATCACATATAATATCACATATAATACACTAGAAATGTGTACCCCCATGTAATGCGTACCCCATGTGATGGTTTGCCTATCTGCTTTTGTAGTTGCTGTAGTTGGCACTTTACTTCGCCTGGTTGCCAGTTCTACCCGCCTTCCTTCATTGTCAGTAGGTATTCTTATTTAGTCTTATGCCCCGTACACACGATCCGAAAATCGTACGGAATATACCGCTTTCGAAGCGATCGTACGATAATCGGATCGTTAGTACGGAGCTTTTGAGAGCCGATTAGGACAGTACATCCGATATTATTCTATCGGACGTGCACGGAAATTTTTTTCGTACAAAGCCAGATCGTACGATTTTCGTTTAATCAGTACAGCTATCGTTCGAAAATGCAATACAAATGTATTACAACACATGACATCACGTCCGAATTTTTTTTTCTGTCGTGCGGGAATTTTCGTGACTTTAGTAAGCTCATCAGATTCGAGCTGAGATTAGCATGCAATAAAAAACGGACGATCATTCGTCCGATAATCTCATCGTCTGTATGGGGCATTAGGCTTGTGCAATTCGTTTCGTAACGAATCAAAATTCGGCCGAATTTTGCATCTTATTTTTGCATCCGAATGTCCGAATAAAAAAATAACGAATAACGACGAATACGAAAGAAATATAATGAATGAATTCGAATGAATTCGGTAATTCTTTAAAGATCGAATGAAACAAAAGGTCAGCTCAAAGTAAATCTTATAGTCCAATAGATATAGGCAATATGTCAAGCACTTTTCTGCAGCAGAGAATGACATTTTGCGACCTGACTTTGGGGCCACATATCTCGGGATCACTTATAGCTAAAAACCCCAAATGTGGTATGCAAACACAATAGTACCAGCACTATAACATATCCAAATTTGGAGTTTCTAGCACCAAGTGATTCCGAGATACATGGCTCCAAATTCGGGTCACAAAATGTCAAGCACTTTTCTGCAGCAGAGAATGACATTTTGCGACCCGACTTTGGGGCCACATATCTCAGGGTCACTTATAACTAGAAACCCCAAATTTGGTATGCAAACACAATAATACTAGCACTACAAATGGTGGGGTCCCTTCCATTCGGATGCATCCGAATGTCCGAATAAAAAAATAACGAATAACAACGAATACTAAAGAAATATAACGAGTGAATTCGAATGAATTCGGTAATTCTTTAAAGATCTAATGAAACAAAAGGTCAGCTCAAGTACTTTTCTGCAGCAGAGAATGACATTTTGCGACCCGACTTTGGGGCCACATATCTCGGGGTCACTTATAGCTAGAAACCCCAAATTTGGAGTTTCTAGCACCAAGTGACCCCGAGATACGGGGCCCCAAAGTCGGGTCGCAAAATGTCAAGCACTTTTCTGCAGCAGAGAATGACATTTTGCGACCCGAATTTTGGGCCACGTATCTCGGGGTCACTTATAGCTGGAAACCCCGAATTTGGTATACAAACACAATAGTACTAGCACTACAACATATCCAATTTTGGAGTTTCTAGCACCAAGTGACCCCGAGATACATGGCCCTAAATTCGGGTGACAAAATATTTTCGATTGCGGTTGAAATCATTTCGAATCCGGTTGAAATATTTTCGAATGTGACCGATTTTTCGAATTCGGTAGAAAACTAAACAAAATCCAAAAACGAATTTAAGGAAGTTAACAAATATAGCTAAACGAAATTAATGAATTAACGAATTAAAACGAAACGAAACTAAACTAATTTTTTTCCTTTTGCGCATGTCTATTTAGTCTACCATACATATGTTTTTAAGCATTCAATATTACGACGTATGACATATGTATTATTGCCATTTTGGAGTTACATTTTGCTGCACCTTTCTTACTTTTAGGGACCCCCATTATCTGGCCCCAGTATATTCCTCTGGCCGTCCTGCTGCCTTGGAGTGTGAGGAGCAGGGCCGTATTTAACCTCTTGCTTACTGGCACCAGGGGAGGACTGACAACTCATGGGGCCCCCCGGGCAATAGGAGATTATGGGGCCCCCAGCAATCAGAGATTATGGGGCCACACAGTATACAATCACACAGTATACACGTATATGTACACACAGTATACACACACACACAGTATACAATCACACAGTATACACGTATATGTACACACAGTATACACACACACCTACAGTATACAATCACACAGTATACACAGACATGTTTCTATTGGCTGAGAAGGTACTGGGGAGGTGGGGCAGGTATAATCTTGGGATTTTTAGACCACAAGGAGGTTGGTAAGGGTCATTTCAGAGACAGATGTAAAAAAAACACAGATTTTGACATACTGTCCCTGGTTTTACTGAGGCTGGCAACCCTGATGGGGCCCCCAGTGGCCCGGGGGCCCTCGGGCAGTGTCCGAGTGGCGGAATGGTCAGTCCGCCCCTGCCGGGCACTTAAACCCCCCCTTCTATCCAGACCAATTTTCAGCTTTCAGCGCTGATGCATTTTGAATGACAATTGTGCGGTCATACTACACTGTACTCAAATGAAATTATTATATTTTTTTACCCCCAAATAGAGCTTTCTTTCTGTGGTATTTGATCACCAGTGTGATTTTTATTTTTTGTTTAAAAATTTTAAAAAATACAGAATAAAAAAAAATAAAATAATTATTTTGTTATAAAATTTTAAAACTGGCAATTTTTGTCTGTTATTGATGTACGCTGATGAGGCGGCACTGATGGGTACCAATAGGTGGCAGTGATGGGCACCGATAGGTGGCAGTGATGGGCACTGATGTCCCTTTAAGATGAGCCGGTGATCGGCATTTTTTTTTCTCCTCCGCTGTCAGCGTGAGGAGAAAAAAAAAGCGATCACCGAGCTTTTCTTTTGATCATGTGATCAGCTGTCATTGGCTGACAGCTGATCACATGGTAAGGGGTCGGGACCGGCCCGTTAATCGGATCTGTGATCACCCGAGTCTCAGCGACTCAGTGATCACAGCGAGCTCCGCATGTGCCCTGTAGGGAATTCAAATCCGTGCTGTGGCCTTCAATAGGCCCATAGCGCGGATGTCAAGTGGTTAAGGCAGGGCAAAAGGGGCAGCTGCCCTGGGCCTTGTCATTGTTGTGGGGCCCAAAGCAGCTGCCTCATACTTGCCAACTATCTTAGTTTAAATTCCCTTGTCCCTTGAAGTTTTAGTCCTGTGCTGTGTCCTGATATCTCAGTGTGAAGTGCTGCTAATAATGCTGCCCAGCTCTGCCCTATTGGTGTGTACAGATGACTCACCTGCAGACCCTGTGTTTACAATGTAAATAACGTCAATCATATGTAAATAGGAGGAAAAGCAAGGTGTAAACAGGACTGTAAGCTAACTATTTTATTTAGTGACAGACGTGAACAAGAGTGCAAGTGGAGCTGCCCCCTTGGAATTTAAAGGCAGAAGATGTTATAGAAGTAATTGTTTAGATAAAAGGCAACATATCGCCACTTTTATTAAGTACAAAACACAATAAAATTGTAAACAATCCGTAGGCACAGTGATATAAAATACACAGTGTATACAAATTCAGCACAAAATGTATATGATACATATGTATTCAAATCCAATGAGAGCAAGTGTGCCCAGACACTGCCAGAGTCATGTTGTGGTCAGCCAATAGGGATTTCTTGCATATAGCCAAACATGTTGCAGAATAATAGTGTATATTCCTTCATCAGGGCAAAATTATGTTTTGGGTAACTTTGTTTCTTTTTCTGAAATGTAAACATTGTTAACTCATCCTCGCATTCTTTAACCAAGTGGTCTCCAAACTGTGGCTCTTTGCTTGCCTTTAACCGGCCCTTGGGGCACTATCCCATCCACTGACACCAACAATAGGGCATCATTCCTTGCACTGACACCAAATAGAGGGCTCAATGTCTCCCATTGACACCGACGATGTGATACAATTCCTTCTACTGATACCCACTGACAAAAATGAAAGGGCATAATTCCTCCCACTGACACCAATAATGGGGCATAATTCCTTTTATTGACACCAGTGATGGGGCACTATTCCTCCCACTGACACAAATGACGGGGCACTATTCCTCCCACTGATACCAATGATGGGGCACTATTCCTCCCACTGACACCAATGATGGGGCACTATTCCTCCCACTGATACCAATGATGGGGCACTATTCCTCCCACTGATACCAATGATGGGGCACTATTCCTCCCACTTACACCAATGATGGGGCACTATTCCTCCCACTTATACCAATGATGGGGCACTATTCCTCCCACTTATACCAATGATGGGGCACTATTCCTCCCACTGATACCAATGATGGGGCACTATTCCTCCCACTGACACCAATGATGGGGCACTATTCCTCCCACTGATACAAATGATGGGGCACTATTCCTCCCACTGACAGCAATGATGGGGCACTATTCCTCCCAATGACGCCAATGATTGGGCACTATTCCCCCCACTGATACCAATGATGGGACACTATTCCTCCCACTGATACCAATGATGGGGCACTATTCCTCCCAATGACATCAATGATGGGGCACTATTCCTCCCACTGATACCAATGATGGGGCACTATTCCCCCCACTGACACCAATGATGGGGCACTATTCCTCCCACTGATACCAATGATGGGGCACTATTCCCCCACTGACACCAATGATGGGGCACTATTCCTCCCACTGATACCAATTATGGGGCACTATTCCTCCCACTTACACCAATGATGGGGCACTATTCCTCCCACTTACACCAATGATGGGGCACTATTCCTTCCACTGATACCAATTATGGGGCACTATTACTCCCACTGACACCAATGATGGGGCACTATTCCTCCCACTGACACCAAATATATATAGGGCACTGTTTACTCCACTTGGACATCAGGACGTTTTCAACAACCACTGGCCCTACTCCGGCCCTCCAAAAGTCTGAAGGACCAGGGCCGCTGATAAGCCAGTACAACTGGCTCTGTTGTACCGAGCCCGGACAGCAGGGGGGCCCGGGAAATCTGAGCAGAGAATGAAAAAAAAATAAAATAAAAAGTATTTCTCCAGCCAGCACCCCCCTCTGTCCACTAGAGACGTGAGGAGCGGCAGGCACAGCAGCGCCCCCCAGAGGCTGGGGAGGAGAGGAAGACTTTCCGGACGGTAAGAGAACTCATGGCAGGGGTTGGCTTCAGTTCAACAGCACCGACAGTGTTCCCCCAGATTAGGCGACCCGTCAGAATTGGTAATGGAAGTGACGTTCTTTCACCACCATCTTGCTACACCCCTCCACAGTAACGATACATGAGAAGGGGGCACGCGGACATCTTGTTACACCCACCACAGTTTTGCATACCACAGTTATTTTTAACAGGAAACACAGTTTATAAGGTGAAATATAGTATATAGAAAGCCGATGGACTGTTTAGAAGCAGCGGCAAACTTGCTGATCTCACGGGTTTGCTAATGTGACAGAACACCGCCGCTTTTATAATTCAACATGTAAACAGTCCGATGGATTTCCAAATACTGTATTTCAGCTTATATGCTCCGTTTCCTGTTTAAAATAACTGTGAAATGCAAAACTCCAGTGGGTGTAACACAGGGGTGTCCAAACTTTTTTCAAAGAGGGCCAGATTTGATGAAGTGAACATGAGTGAGGGACGACCATTTTGCCTGACATTCTTTGAACCATTAAAATTCGGTCTGTGTGTTAGTTCGAGCGCCAATACACCGCCCAGCAAGAATCCTCTGGGCTTCGTGGCTGTGTGTGAGTAAAGAGATGATCTCTGGGTGTGATATTTGGATACACCGTATTTATTGGCGTATAACACAAACCTTCACTTTAAGAGGGAAAAAAAATTAAATTTTAAATAAAGAACTGTGTGCAAAATTAGGGTCCGTGCCCATCTGCAGCCCCCACCATTGCCTGAAATGCAGCCCCCAGTATGGACAGGAATGCAGCACCCACCATTGCCAGGAATGCAGCACCCAGTATGGCCAGGAATGAAGCACCTAGTATGGACAAGAATGTAGCACCCACCATTGCCAGGAATGCAGCACCCACCATTGCCAGGAATGTAGCACCCAGTAAGGACAAGAATGCAGCACCCACCATTACCAGGAATGCAGCACCCAGTATGGCCAGGAATGAAGCACCTAGTATGGACAAGAATGTAGCACCCACCATTGCCAGGAATGCAGACCCCAGCATGGACAGGAATGCAGCACCCACCATTGCCAAGAATGTAGCACCCAGTATTGCCAGGAATGCAGCACCCAGTATGGACAAGAATGTAGCACCCAGTATGGACAAGAATGTAGCACCTACCATTGCCAAGAATGTAGCACCCAGTATTGCCAGGAATGCAGCACCCAGTATAGACAAGAATGTAGCACCCACCATTGCCAGGAATGCAGCACCCAGTATGGCCAGGAATGCAGCACCCAGTAAGGACAAGAATGTAGCACCCACCATTGCCAGGAATGCAGCACCCAGTATGGCCAGGAATGCAGCACCCACCATTGCCAAGAATGCAGCACCCAGTATGGCCAGGAATGCAGCACCCACCGTTGCCAAGAATGCAGCACCCAGTATGGCCAGGAATGCAGCACCCAGTAAGGACAAGAATGTAGCACCCACCATTGCCAGGAATTCAGCACCCAGTATGAACAAGAATGTAGCACCCAGTATGGACAAGAATGTAGCACCCACTATTGCCAGGAATTCAGCACCCAGTATGGACAGGAATGCAGCACCCAGTATGGACAAGAATGTAGCACCCACCATTGCCAGGAATGCAGCCCCCAGTATGGACAGGAATGCAGCACCCACCATTGCCAAGAATGCAGCGCCCACCATTGCCAGGAATGCAGCCTCCAGTATTGCCTGGAATGCAGCCTCCAGTATGGACAGGAATGCAGCACCCAGTATGGCCAGGAATGCAGCACCTACCATTGCCAATATTGCCAGGAATGCAGCACCCCCATTGCCAAGAATGCAGCACCCAGTATTGCCAGGAATGCAGCACCCAGTATGGCCCGCCGGCCGGACTTTGGACATGCCTGGTGTAACAAGATGTTTTCTTGCCCCCTTCTCAGTTTATCGTTACTATGAAGGAGTGCGGGGTGTAGCAAGATGGCGGCGACGGAACGCCACTTCCATTACCAATTCTGATGGGTCTCCATATCTGATGAGACAACGGTGTTTCGTCAGATTAGGCGACCCGTCAGAATGTGTAACAGAAGTGTCATTCCGTTGCTGCCATCTTGCTACACCCAGCACTCTTCCATAGTAAGGCTACACTGAGAAGGGGGAAAGCGGACATCTTGTTACACCCACCAGAGTTTTGCATTTTACACTTATATTTAACAGTAAAGTGAGTTTATAGTGAAGTACAGGACTTGTACCTCCGTCTGACAGGTTAGATGTTGAATTTTAAAAGCAGCGAACTTCTGTCAGATTAGCAAACCTATGAGATGAGCAGGTTCGCCACTGCTTTTAAAATTTGCCACTGCTTTTAAAAGTAGGTCCAATGCCTCCATCCCTGGTTGTCAATATGACTGAAAGAAAGGTTGGGACTTCATATAAAACATGCAACTAAAAAATGACACAGAACGGTGGGTGTCTGACCAAAAAAAAATTGTAATTTTGACTGTACATACTGGATCTCAATCTCACAGCATCACAGAACGGGTGGCACAGTGGTGTAGTGGGTGGCACAGTGGTGTAGTGGGTGACACAGTGGTGTAGTGGGTGGCACAGTGGTGTAGTGGGTGGCACAGTGGTGTAGTGGGTGGCACAGTGGTGTAGTGGTTAGCACCTTCACCTAGCAGTAAGAAGGGTCGCTGGTTCAAATCCCAACCACAACACTACCTGCCTGGAGTTTGCATGTTCTCCCTGTGCCTGCGTGGGTTTCCTCCGGGTACTCTGGCTTCCTCCCACACTCCAAAGACATGTTGGTAGGGTAATTGGATCCTGTCCAAATTGTCCCCTAGGATGTATGAATGTGAGTTAGGGGACCTTAGATTGTAAGCTCCTTGAGAGTAGGGACTGATGTGAATGTACAATGTATATGTAAAGCGCTGCGTAAATTAATGGTGCTATATAAGTAACTGAAATAAAATAAATAAATAATAATGGCATAAAAATAATATTTATTCCATATAATATACAATAGCTTAGAGCGTGATAGTAATGTTATAAAAAGTCAGGCACATAAGTCCATATATGACATAACATATATATATAAAAAAATGATGATTGTTACAGCATAGTACAATAAAACAAGGCACAAATGATGAAATGATCCCATCTGGTGTACATCAAAAAAGCATCAGAATAGCTCGACGTGTTTTGTGGAACTCTCCAGTAGTATTTGAAATTTATAAGGTTCAACTGTTGGTTCGGTGTCTCAAATAACAGGAGATTGAAGGGGGAAAAAATAATAAATAAAGGAAAAGGAAGGTACAAAATACATATGGGGCGAAAAACATCCACCCAAACTTTGATGGTGGGGCTTCGATGAGCCTTTGGTGGGGCTTTGATGAGCCTTTGGCGGGGCTTCAATGAGCTTTTGGTGGAGCTTTGGTGGGGCTTCGATGAGCCTTTGGTTAAGCTTCAATGAGACTTTGGTGGGGCTTTGATAAGCTTTTGGTGGGGCTTCGATAAAGCCTTTGGTGGGGCTTTGATGAGCCTTTAGTGGGGCTTTGGTGGGGCTTCGATGAGCCTTTGGTTAAGCTTCAATGAGACTTTGGTGGGGCTTTGATAAGCTTTTGGTGGGGCTTCGATGAGCCTTTGGTGGGGCTTTGATGAGCCTTTAGTGGGGCTTTGATGGGGCTTTGATGAGCCTTTGGTGGGGCTTTGGTGGAGATTCAATGAGCCTTTCGTGAGGCTTTGGTGGGGCTTCAATGAGCCTTTGGTGGGGCTTTGATGAGCCTTTGGTGGGGCTTCAATGAGCTTTTGGTGGGGGTTCGATGAGCCTTGGTGGGGCTTTGATGAGCCTTTGGTGGGCCTTTGGTGAGGTTTTGATGGAGCTTTGGTGGGGCTTCGATGAGCCTTTGGTTAAGCTTCAATGAGACTTTGGTTGGGCTTTGATAAGCTTTCGGTGGGGCTTTGATGAGCCTTTAGTGGGGCTTTGATGGGGCTTTAATGAGCCTTTGGTGGGGCTTTGGTGGAGATTCAATGAGCCTTTTGTGAGGCTTTCGTGGGGCTTTGATGAGTCTTTGGTGGAGTTTTGGTGGGGCTTTGGTGGTGATTCAATGAGCCTTTCGTGGGGCTTTGGTGGGGCTTCGATGAGTCTTTGGTGAGGTTTCGGTGGGGCTTCAGTGAGGTTTTAAGCGAGTTTTGCCATAGACTTCTATGGAGGCTTTGAAGACGCTTTGAATCACAACTAAAGTGATATGGAGTATTATTTTTGAAGCAAAGGTGAAGCAAAGCAAAGCAAGGTGTAAGCTACCCATTTTAACAACAAAGCCTGTCCGAAGCCATGTTTTGAAGCAAAGTGCAAACTAGCCCTAAAAGTAACGCAGTGCCGTAACCCAAAAAATGGCCTGGTCATGAAGGGGGACAAAACCTCCTGGGGCTGAAGTGGTAAATGAGCGTCAGTGTTTGGAGCAAGAGTGAACAAGCCCTAAAGCAGAATGTAAGCATCACTCAGGACTGGTTACAATGTTGCATGTAATGACAGTAAACACGATTCTTCATCTTCCCATCAGCAAAGAATATCAGTGCTGCAAAATGATACTTTGTTAATATTTTTATTAGCGTGATATTCAATGTTTCTCTCTTGGATACATCAACATATTCATCCTCCAGAGGAAGACTTTTTCGCTGATGACCCAATCTTGCCAACCGCGGTTATCAGCTGTCAGAATCAGATTAGGACATATTTTTCTTAGTAACTTTTATCTTTTCAATCACAAGTGGGAAAAAAAAAACATTTCCTTTTCTCGCCCTATATATATATATACAGTGTGAATCATCGCCAGCGCTCTTCCTTTTTATTTTTTGCAAATTTGAAATGGAGCCGCGTGCAAAGCTTGCAGCCGCTTTTCTCGCAATATGTTTTATCTTCACGGCTTTTCATTGCGTTTCTTCAATGAGAGTTTATAACCCCAAAGCCATCATGAAACAAATCACCAAATTACTAACAAATCTGACAGAGGACCTGAAACATTTGGTAAGCGAAGCCTTCAAGATCCCAGAGATCGTTTCTAATAGTGATGAGAAGACGGTGAATAGGAAAGAGAAGATTTCATTCATGGAAAGTTATATGATGAGATTTTTTTTTTTGTCGTTTTTTTTTATTCTAGGCAAATCATCCACACTTCAGAGTGAGGGGTCCATCAACAACAGCTTGGGTAAGATTTATAAAATGTTACGTAACTACATCAGCCCCGGAAAGTTTACCCCCCATCCCATGACCAGGCCAATTTTTTTACGATACGGCACTGCGTCACTTTAACTGACAATTGCGCGGTTGTGCGACGCTGTACCCCTCCAAAAAAAAAAATTAATTTCCTTTTTTTTTTTCTCACAAATAGAGATTTCTTTTGGTCATATTCGATCACCTCTTCTGATTTTTTTATTTTTTTTGTGCTATAAACAAAGATAGACAATTTTGAAAATAAAAACTAAAACAACATTTTTTTTACTTGCTGCTATAAAACATTCAATCAAAAAATTGAAAAAATCGAATTCCTTCATCAACTTGGGCCAGTATGTATTCTGCTACATATTTTTGTTAAAAAAAAAAAAAATTCCCAATAAGCGTATGTTGATTTGGTTTGCGCAAAAGTTATATCGTCTACAAACTACGGGTTATTTTTATGGCGTTTTTTTATTTTAAGTAACGATTTTTAGCAGGACTGCGACATTGCGGCAGACAATTTGGACACTAAATTACACTTTTTTGGGGACCAGTGACACCAATACAGTGATCAGTGCTAAAGATATGCACTGTCACTGTACTGACATTGGCAAGGTAGGGGTTAACATCAGGGGTGATCGAGGGGCTAAGTGTGCTCCTAGGGAGTGCACTTCAAAATATATATATATATATAAAAAAGTATACGGCGCTGTTGCTCTAAAATAAAGTATATAAAGCAGCTAAAGACAAATAGCGAAATATAACACAAAAAAGAAAATGCAGCGCTTGCATATATAGTTGAAAAATAATGATAATATATGCGTGACAAAATATAACACAATATGAGTGTGAAAACACAAGTGGGATATAAAAAATAAAAAAATGAATAAATATAAAACATAATAAAAATAATAATAAATAATGTCCACCAATGTGAAAAAAAGTGTACAAAACAGGAGGGGGAGGGTCGAGTCCTGCCACCATCATTGCGCTAATCTATGTCTCTGTAAGCGCCCTTTTATCTACATATGAAAGGTGAGGGTTTCTGTTTACCCTCTTTTTTTATTTAAATCAATTTTTTAACCATTTAAGGACCGAGCCTCTTTCTGAGATTTGTTGTTTACAAATTAAAAACAGGTTTTTTTTGCTAGAAAATGACTTAGAACCCCCCAAACATTATAAATATTTTTCTAACACCCCAGAGAATAAAATGGCGGTCGTTGCAATACTTTCTGTCACACCGTATTTGAGCAGTGGTCTTACAAGCGCACTTACAATTTTTTGAATTAAAAAATAAGACAACAGTAAAGTTAGCCCAAATTGTGTTTTTTATATTGTGAAAAATGATGCTACGCCGAGTAAATTGATACCCAACACGTCACGCTTCTAAATTGCACCCCCCCCCCCCCCGCTCGTGGAATGGCGGCAAACTTTTACCCTTTAAAATCTCCATAGGTGACATTTAAAAAATTCTACAGGTTGCATATTTTAAGTTGCAGAGGAGGTCTGGGGCTAGAATTATCGCTCTCGCTCTACAGATTGCGGCGATACCTCACATGTGTGGTTTGAACACCGTTTTCATATGCTACTCACATATGCGTTCGCTTCTGCACGCGACCTCAGCGGGACGGGGCGTGTTTAAAAAAAAAATCGTATTTATTTTACCTTTTTTTTTAATTTTAACACTATTTAAAAAAAAAAAAATTGTGTCACTTTTATTCCTATTACTAGGAATGTAAACATCCCTTGTAATGGAAAAGAAGCATGACAGGTCCTCTTATATATGAGATCTGGGGAGGTCAAAAAGACGTCACATCTCATATTTACACTAAAATGCAATAAAATAAATAAATTAAATAAATTTGTTATTTACCACTTCAGTACCGGGCACTTTCATCCCTTTTCTTCCCAGACCAATTTCCAGCTTCCACCGCTCTCGCACTTTCAATAAGAATTGCGCGGTCGTGCTACGCTGGACCCAAATGACATTTGTATCATTTTGTTCACACATATTGAGCTTTATTTTGGTGCTATTAATTCACAAATCGTTTTTTTTGTTTGTTTTTTGCGATATAAGCGAAAAAAGAGCAGAAATAAATTTTTAAAAAAAAAACAATATTTTCTATTTTATGTTTTAAAATAAATCCAAAAAATTCAAAATTTGTCATAGATTTAAGCCAAACTGTATTCCGATACATGTCTTTGGTAAAAAAAAATGAAGTGCCCCACCATTATGTGTATAATAATTGGTTTATGTGATAACGGACATATGTGTGCAGATGATCATTGGGACATGTGATTTTACTGTTACATATGTGGGACAGATGATTTTACTGTGTGGGGACATTATTTTGGGGACTTGTGTGTTTAAATTGTGAGAGGACATGTGTGAGGATATGTGGGATGACATATGTGGGGACATGTGGGAGTACGTGTGAGGACATGTGTGACGACATGTGCGAGGACATGTGTGGGGACTTGTGTGGGGACATGTGGGATGACATATGTGGGGACATGTGTGGGGACATGTGTGGGGACATGTGTGAGGACATATGTGGGGACATGTGGGAGGACGCGTGGGGACACGTGTGGGGACATGTATGAGGATATGTGTGAGGACATGTGTGGGGACATGTGCGGGGACATGTTTTGATGACATGTGTGAGGACATGTGTGTGAGGACATGTGTGTGTGGGGACATGTGTGAGGACATGTGCGGAGACATGTGTGGGGACATGTGCGGGGACATGTGTGAGGACATGTGTGTGTGGGGACATGTGTGAGGACATGTGCGGGGACATGTGTGTGAGGACATGTGTGTGTGAGGACATTGCGGGGACATGTCTGAGGACATTTGTGTGTGGGGACATGTGTGAGGACATGTGTGAGGACTTGTGTGGGGACATGTGTGAGGACATGTGTGAGGACATATGTGGGGACGTGTGGGAGGATGTGTGGGGGCATGTGTGGGGACATGTGTGAGGACATGTGTGGGGACATGTGTGAGGACATGTGTGGGGACATGTGCGAGGACATGTGTGAGGACATGTGTGGGGACATGTGTGTGAGGACATGTGTGTGTGGGGGCATGTGTGAGGACATGTGTGAGGACATGTGCGGGGACATGTGTGAGGACATGTGTGGGGACATGTGTGTGAGGACATGTGTGTGGGGGACATGTGTGAGGACATGTGTGGGGACATGTGTGGGGACATGTGTGAGGACATGTGGGATGACATATGTGGGGACATGTGTGGGGACATGTGTGGGGACATATGTGAGGACATGTGTGGGGACATGTGTGAGGACATGTGTGAGGACATATGTGGGGATGTGTGGGAGGACGTGTGGGAGGATGTGTGGGAGCACGTGTGGGGACATGTGTGAGGATATGTGTGAGGACATGTGTGAGGACATGTGTGGGGACATGTGTGGGGACATGTGCAGAGACATGTGTGAGGACATGTGTGTGTGTGGGGACATGTGTGAGGACATGTGTGGGGACATGTGTGTGTGGGGACATGTGTGAGGACATGTGCGGGGACATGTGTGGGGACATGTGTGAGGACATGTGTGAGGACATGTGCGGGGACATGTGCGGGGACATATGTGAGGACATGTGTGGGGACATGTGTGAGGACATGTGTGAGGACATATGTGGGGATGTGTGGGAGGACGTGTGGGGGCACGTGTGGGGACATGTGTGAGGATATGTGTGAGGACATGTGTGAGGACATGTGTGGGGACATGTGTGGGGACATGTGCGGAGACATGTGTGAGGACATATGTGTGAGGACATGTGTGAGGACATGTGTGGGGACATGTGTGAGGACATGTGTGAGGACATGTGCGGGGACATGTGTGGGGACATGTGTGTGAGGACATGTGTGTGTGTGTGGGGGCATGTGTGAGGACATGTGTGAGGACATGTGCGGGGACATGTGTGAGGACATGTGCGGGGACATGTGTGAGGACATGTGTGAGGACATGTGTGAGGACATGTGCGGGGACATGTGAGGGGACATATGTGAGGACATGTGTGGGGACATGTGTGAGGACATGTGTGAGGACATATGTGGGGATGTGTGGGAGGACCTGTGGGGGCACGTGTGGGGACATGTGTGAGGATATGTGTGAGGACATGTGTGAGGACATGTGTGGGGACATGTGTGGGGACATGTGCGGAGACATGTGTGAGGACATATGTGTGAGGACATGTGTGTCTGGGGACATGTGTGAGGACATGTGTGGGGACATGTGTGTGTGGGGACATGTGTGAGGACATGTGTGAGGACATGTGCGGGGACATGTGTGGGGACATGTGTGTGAGCACATGTGTGTGTGGGGGCATGTGTGAGGACATGTGCGGGGACATGTGTGAGGACATGTGCGGGGACATGTGTGAGGACATGTGTATGGGGGACATGTGTGTGAGGACATGTGTGTGGGGGACATGTGTGAGGACATGTGTGGGGACATGTGTGGGGACATGTGTGGGGACATGTGGGATGACATATGTGGGGACATGTGTGGGGACATGTGTGAGGACATGTGTGAGGACATATGTGGGGATGTGTGGGAGGACGTGTGGGGGCACGTGTGGGGACATGTGTGAGGACATGTGTGGGGACATGTGTGGGGACATGTGTGAGGACATATGTGGGGATGTGTGGGAGGACGTGTGGGGGCACGTGTGTGGGGACATGTGTGAGGATATGGGTGAGGACATGTGTGAGGACATGTGTGGGGACATGTGTGGGGACATGTGCAGAGACATGTGTGAGGACATGTGTGTGTGGGGACATGTGTGGGGACATGTGCGGGGACATGTGCGAGGACATGTGTGAGGACATGTGTGAGGACATGTGCGGGGACATGTGTGGGGACATATGTGAGGACATGTGTGGGGACATGTGTGAGGACATGTGTGAGGACATATGTGGGGATGTGTGGGAGGACGTGTGGGGGCACGTGTGGGGACATGTGTGAGGATATGTGTGAGGACATGTGTGAGGACATGTGTGGGGACATGTGTGGGGACATGTGCGGAGACATGTGTGAGGACATATGTGTGAGGACATGTGTGTATGGGGACATGTGTGAGGACATGTGTGGGGACATGTGTGTGTGGGGACATGTGTGTGTGGGGACATGTGTGTGTGGGGACATGTGTGAGGACATGTGTGAGGACATGTGCGGGGACATGTGCGGGGACATGTGCGGGGACATGTGTGAGGACATGTGTGAGGACATGTGTGTTTGGGGACATGTGTGGGACATGTGTGAGGACATGTGCGGGGACTTGTGCGGGGACATATGTGAGAACATGTGTGGGGACATGTGTGAGGACATGTGTGAGGACATATGTGGGGATGTGTGGGAGGACGTGTGGGGGCACGTGTGGGGACATGTGTGAGGATATGTGTGAGGACATGTGTGGGGACATGTGCGGAGACATGTGTGAGGACATATGTGTGAGGACATGTGTGAGGACATGTGTGGGGACATGTGTGTGAGGACATGTGTGTGTGGGGACATGTGTGAGGACATGTGCGGGGACATGTGTGTGAGGACATGTGTGTGTGGGGACATGTGTGAGGACATGTGTGAGGACATGTGTGGGGACATGTGTGTGAGGACATGTGTGTGTGGGGACATGTGTGAGGACATGTGCGGGGACATGTGTGTGAGGACATGTGTGTGTGGGGACATGTGTGTGAGGACATGTGTGTGTGAGGAAATTGTGGGGTCATATCTGAGGACATGTGTGGGGACATGTGTGTGTGGGGACATGTGTGAGGACATGTGTGAGGACATGTGTGAGGACATGTGTGGGGACATGTGTGAGGACATGTGCGGGGACATATGCGAGGACATGTGTGAGGACATGTGTGGGGACATGTGTGTGAGGACATGTGTGTGTGGGGGCATGTGTGAGGACATGTGTGGGGACATGTGTGTGAGGACATGTGTGGGGACATGTGTGAGGACATGTGTGGGGACATGTGTGAGGACATGTGTGAGGACATATGTGGGGACGTGTGGGAGGATGTGTGGGGGCATGTGTGGGGACATGTGTGAGGATATGTGTGAGGACATGTGTGAGGACATGTGTGAGGACATGTGCGGAGACATGTGTGAGGATATGTGTGAGGACATGTGTGAGGACATGTGTGGGGACATGTGTGGGGACATGTGCGGAGACATGTGTGAGGATATATGTGTGAGGACATGTGTGTGTGGGGACATGTGTGAGGACATGTGTGTGAGGACATGTGTGGGGACATGTGTGTGTGGGGACATGTGTGAGGACATGTGTGAGGACATGTGTGTGTGGGGACATGTGTGAGGACATGTGTGGGGACATGTGTGAGGACATGTGTGAGGACATGTGCGGGGACATGTGTGAGGACATGTGCGGGGACATGTGTGAGGACATGTGTGAGGACATGTGTGGGGACATGTGTGGGGACATGTGCAGAGACATGTGTGAGGACATGTGTGTGTGGGGACATCTGTGGGGACATGTGCGGGGACATGTGTGAGGACATGTGTGAGGACATGTGCGGGGACATGTGCGGGGACATATGTGAGGACATGTGTGGGGACATGTGTGAGGACATGTGTGAGGACATATGTGGGGATGTGTGGGAGGACGTGTGGGGACATGTGTGAGGATATGTGTGAGGACATGTGTGAGGACATGTGTGGGGACATGTGTGGGGACATGTGCGGAGACATGTGTGAGGACATATGTGTGAGGACATGTGTGTATGGGGACATGTGTGAGGACATGTGTGGGGACATGTGTGTGTGGGGACATGTGTGAGGACATGTGTGAGGACATGTGTGGGGACATGTGCGGGGACATGTGCGAGGACATGTGCGGGGACATGTGCGGGGACATGTGCGGGGACATGTGTGAGGACATGTGTGAGGACATGTGCGGGGACATGTGTGTGAGGACATGTGTGTGTGGGGACATGTGTGAGGACATGTGTGAGGACATGTGCGGGGACATGTGTGTGAGGACATGTGTGTGTGAGGACATTGCAGGGACATATCTGAGGACATGTGTGGGGACATGTGTGTGTGGGGACATGTGTGTGTGGGGACATGTGTGAGGACATGTGTGAGGACATGTGTGAGGACATGTGTGGGGACATGTGTGAGGACATGTGCGGGGACATATGCGAGGACATGTGTGAGGACATGTTTGGGGACATGTGTGTGAGGACATGTGTGTGTGGGGGCATGTGTGAGGACATGTGTGAGGACATGTGCGGGGACATGTGTGAGGACATGTATGGGGACATGTGTGTGAGGACATGTGTGTGGGGGACATGTGTGAGGGCATGTGTGGGGACATGTGTGAGGACATGTGGGATGACATATGTGGGGACATGTGTGGGGACATGTGTGGGGACATGTGTGAGAACATGTGTGGGGACATGTGTGAGGACATGTGTGAGGACATATGTGGGGATGTGTGGGAGGACGTGTGGGGGCACGTGTGGGGACATGTGTGAGGATATGTGTGAGGACATGTGTGAGGACATGTGTGGGGACATGTGCGGAGACATGTGTGAGGATATGTGTGAGGACATGTGTGAGGACATGTGTGGGGACATGTGTGGGGACATGTGCGGAGACATGTGTGAGGATATATGTGTGAGGATATATGTGTGAGGACATGTGTGTGTGTGGGGACATATGTGAGGACATGTGTGTGAGGACATGTGTGGGGACATGTGTGAGGACATGTGTGAGGACATGTGTGTGTGTGGGGACATGTGTGTGTGGGGACATGTGTGAGGACATGTGTGAGGACATGTGTGTGTGGGGACATGTGTGAGGACATGTGTGGGGACATGTGTGAGGACATGTGTGAGGACATGTGCGGGGACATGTGTGAGGACATGTGTGAGGACATGTGTGGGGACATGTGTGGGGACATGTGTGAAGACATGCGTGAGGACATGTGTGGGGACATGTGTGAGGCCAGTGTTTTGGGGACACTATGTAGGGGACATTGTGTGTTTACACTGTGTGGGGACACCGGGCCGGTGATCAGTGTGTAAAAATCTGTAAAAAAAAAGCTCATCCTCACTGATCACCGGCCGGCTGCAGAGATCCGTTCTCCTCTCCTCTCCTCTCCTCACTGACAACTTCCATGTGAGGAGAGGAGAGCCGATCACCTAGCAACCAGCACTCTATTTACATTGCAATGACAGTTGTGATTGGACACAGTCGTCATGTGATCAGGAGGGCCAATCACAGAGCCCCCCTGCCGATCGGAGATGCGCCTTGTCCGGGTGACACAAGCGCATCGGAAACATCCTGCGCTGCGAGGGCACATGTGTGCGCACGATCCCGCTCCTTCTGGGGGACGTTCCTGAACCAGTATCAGAGACTGAGAGCGATAACACCAAATTTAACACACCTGCTCCCCATTCACACCTGAGACCTTGTAACACTAACAAGTCACATGACACCGTTGGAGGGGAAATGGCTAATTGGGCCCCAATTTGGATATTTTCACTTAGGGGTGTACTGACTTTTGTTGCCAGCGGTTTAGACATTAATGGCTGTGTGTTGAGTTTATTTTGACGGGACGGGGAATTTACACTGTTATACAAGCTGTACACTCACTACTTTACATTGTAGACAAGTGTCATTTCTTCAGTGTGTATGTGCCCAGTATTGAAGGGGTTAAGTAGGAAACAAAAATTAAGAAAAAATAAAAGATTTATTCATAATATAAAACAATATTATTTATTATTATATTTATTAATATTTTATAATAATATTATCTAAAAAAGAAAAAAAAACAATGTATTCATAATCTAAAACAATATTTTTATTATTATTATATTTATTAATATTTTATAATAATATTATCTAGAAAAAAGGAAAACAATTTATTCATAATATAAAGCAATATTATTATTTTATTATTATATTTATTAATATTATATAATAATATCTAAAAAAAAGAAAACAATTTATTCATAGCATAAAACAATATTTTTATTATTATTATATTTATTAATATTTTATAATAATATTATCTAGAAAAAAGGAAAACATTTTATTCATAATATAAAGCAATATTATTATTTTATTATTATATTTATTAATATTATATAATAATATTATCTAAAAAAAGAAAAAGAAAACCATTTATTCATAATATAAAACAATATTTTTATTATTATTATATTTATTAATATTTTATAATAATACTATCTAGAAAAAAGGAAAACAATTTATTCATAATATAAAGCAATATTATTATTTTATTATTATATTTATTAATATTATATAATAATATTATCTAAAAAAAAAAAAAAAAAACATTTATTCATAACATAAAAAAAATATTATTTTATTATTATATTTATTAATATTATATAATAATATTTTTTGGGGGAAAAAAGAAAACAATTTATTCATAATATAAAACAATAATATTATTTTATTATTATATTTATTAATATTATATAATAATATTATCTAAAAAAAGAAAAAGAAAACAATTTATTCATAATATAAAACAATATTTTTATTATTATTATATTTATTAATATTTTATAATAATACTATCTAGAAAAAAGGAAAACAATTTATTCATAATATAAAGCAATATTATTATTTTATTATTATATTTATTAATATTATATAATCATATTATCTAAAAAAATAAATAAAACCATTTATTCATAACATAAAACAATATTATTATTTTATTATTATATTTATTAATATTATATAATAATATTTTTTTGGGGGAAAAAAGAAAACAATTTATTCATAATATAAAACAATAATATAATTTTATTATTATATTTATTAATATTATATAATAATATTATCTAAAAAAAAGAAAACAATTTATTCATAATATAAAACAATATTATTATTATATTTATTAATATTATATAATATTATCTAAAAAATAAAACAATTTATTCATTACATAAAACAATAATATTATTTTATTATTATATTTATTAATATTATATAATAATATTATCTAAAATAAATTTTATTTGTTTGATCCACATTTTTGCATCCAAAATGTATTATAAGCAGAAGTTTGTCGCACAATGCGTCGCTTTTTGAAATGATTAGAGCCGACATAAACTGGTATTTGTATTTTCCTTCTTGCGTGCATTGGTGGAGGAGACTGGATCAGGAACCAAATATTTTAGCAGATGCAGCGGGTCCCGCTCTGTTAGGTCTGACTTGGTTTTCCTTCATCAAAAAAAAGGAAAAAAAGTAAAACTATTTTTCCCTGAATTTTTTTCAGATACACTAAACGCTTAGACGATTTAGACACAAAGCTACATGTTATTCAGCTATTTTCTCTCCAGGTTGAATGTTCTTTAAGACAGATTAGCGGGCATCAGAAAAATAATACATTATGACCACCAGATGGCGCTGATGATCATAGAAAAATAACTATTTACTGTGATTGCCAGCGCCATCCAGTGGCCACAATGCAGAATTTTCTTGATTCACCCTGAAGCACATTGGAACCTAGTCTAATAACAATTTATTTTGCTCCCATTTGCACAGAACAAATTAACTTTGTGCAGTTTCGTAGTATGAATAGCCCTGCGATTGTTTTTATTAATACCCCCCTTAGTGGTGATGAGATACAAGGTACAGGTCAGTGTGTTCCGCAGATATTAGAGCTGCACATTTGTATTTAGCATCTGATGTAAGAAAATTACCGACTTTCCTGTCCTTTTTTTTTTCCTCCAGCAGGGTGATAGAAATTGCACAGGATCATTTCTAGATGTATTTACAAAAGGAACAAAAGCCATCTCTGATAAATTCTCAGATAATAGTGTAAAGCATATCAGTGACAGGATAAGTAAATGCGTGGGACACCTGGAGAAAAAGGATTGTAAAAAGCTGAAGGTAAGTCGTGTATATTCACTTTATAATCATCTAAGAATTCTACTTGCCACACAGCAAATGTCACAAATAATCCCCATAATGTGTCTAATATGTGTATTTCCTGTGATCATCAGCTCCACCTAGAGGCCATAACGTGGTATTTTCCATTTTGAGGTATTTCTAGAAAATACCACGTTATGGCCCCTAGATGGAGCCGATGTGTCCTAATCTCCGAATCAAATAGTAACCAATAGATTCAATTTTATTTAGTTTTTTTTTGTCTTCTAACGAATTCCAACTTCTAATGCCGCGTACACACGATCGGAATTTCGGTCAGCAAAAGACCGATGAGAGATTTTTCAGTGGAAAATGCGACCGTGTGTATACGCTCCATCGGGAATTTAGCTGGCCGAATTCCTGTCAGCAAAAATTTGATAGCATGTTCTCGATTTTCCCTGATGGAAAAGCTTTCTATCAGAAATTCCCGATCGTGCGTACGCCATTTCCGACGCGCAAAAACTCACGCAATGCTCAGATTCAACATACGAGACGGAAGCTATTGGCTACGGGGTATTGAACTTCCTTTTTCTAGTCCCGTCGTACGCGTTGTACGTCGCCGCGTTCTTGGGGGTCGGAATTTGGTGTGACCCGTGTGAAGGCAAAGACAGTTTGGGTGGAATTCCGTCGGAATTTCCGACGGGAAAACCATCCGAGCTTTTTCCGATGAGAATTCCGATTGTGTGTACGCGGCATCAGAACGATGAGAATTCGGATCGGTCGAAAAACGATTCAAACTAATTTTCCAATTCGAAAACTTTTCGTATTCGCAAAACAATTTGAGTTCTAATTCGGAAAATTCTAAGTGATTTAAATACAAATAAACAAAACAAATTCCAAAATCGGAATTAAACAAATTTATGTAAATAACCAATCGAAGCGAAACAAAATTATTATTTTTTCCGTTCTGCACATGTCTAGTCCCTCACTGCCAGCGGATCCTGCGGGTGTAGCGTTATATTAGTCCCCCTTGCATGAGAGTACATTAGCCGTAACTTGGAGACCCCCGGCTCTAGTCAGTAGGGGGGGGTTGGCTCTGAATTTGTCTTTTAACCAATTTTGACAAATCCGTTAATTCGGAAACAAACTAATTAACGAAAAACCCGTTTAACGATTTTTTGCGAATAGTGGTATATCCGTAAATTCAAACATTCGAAAATTTGTAGATTTGAAAATTTGTAAATTAGAAAATTTGTAAATTCGTAGATTTGGAAATTCAGAAATTCAAACATTTTAAAATGAGAAAATCCAAAAAGCCGATAATTCGAAAATCTGTATAAAATAAATAATAATAAATAATAAAATAATAAATAACTATTAAATTACAGATATTGGAATATACTTTCAGATCTGGCTGTTAGTGAAAGTAACAAATCCAAATTTATCCGAAGTTACTTATTATCCGAAATAACGAATGCCGCATCTAAACAAATGGAACGTAAGGAAATAATAATAATAAATAACAATAATAATAATAATAATAATAATAATAATAATAATAATAATAATAATAATAAAATCTTAATATTATTATTATTTATTATTAATTAGATCCATTCCATTTGTTTAGATGAGGCATTCGTTATTTTGGATAATCCGTAACTTCTGAAAAATTCATATTCGTTGCGTTCACTAACAGCCAAATTTGAAAAGGAAATTCCATCACCTATAATGTAATAGTTAGTTATTATTAGTTAGTTCGTTATTTTAGAATTTAAGAAATTTAACAGCCAAATTTGAAAGGAAATTCCATCACCTATAATGTAATAGTTATTATTAGTTAGGTCGTTATTTTAGAATTTAAGAAATTTTTGAATTTACAAATTTTCGAATTTTAAAATTTACGAATTTTTGAATTTACCAATTCTACAATTTTTAAATTTACGAATTTTATAACTTTAGAATTTTTGTATTTGCGAATTTTTGAATTTACGAATCTTAGAATTTTTGAATTTACAAATCTTTGAATTTACAAATTTTTCGAATTTTAAAATTTACGAATTTTAAAATTTACGAATTTTTGAATTTACCAATTCTACAATTTTTGAATTTACAAATTTTTTTAACTTTAGAATTTTTGAATTTGCGAATTTTTGAATTTACGAATCTTAGAATTTTTGAATTTACAAATCTTTGAATTTACAAATTTTTCAAATTTTCAAATTTACGAATTTTTGAATTTACCAATTCTACAATTTTTGAATTTACGAATTTTTTTAACTTTAGAATTTTTGAATTTGCGAATTTTTGAATTTACGAATCTTAGAATTTTTGAATTTACAAATCTTTGAATTTACAAATTTTTCGAATTTTAAAATGTACGAATTCTTGAATTTACCAATTCTACAATTTTTGTATTTACGAATTGTATAACTTTTTTTGTAATTACGAATTTTTTAATTTACGTATCTTAGAATTTTTGTATTTTTATGAATTTTTTGAATTTACAAATTGCGATCATAATGAATGACCCAAAAGAACGAAAAAAAATAAATAAATAAAGATTAATAAAACTAAAAACTAACAATTTTTTTTTCGGCAGTGCACATGTCCAGTAGGGGGCGTACTAGTGCGAGAGTTGGACTATTTAATGGCAATGATGTCAAATAGCAACTGTATCTGGTTTCAGTATATATTCAGATACCCCCACCCCTCCCCTCCCCCATTATTATACTCATAAAATTTTACATTTTGTCTTTTTCAGGACTACCATGATAAAAGATGTGGGAAAGAGGTGAACAACCAGAAGGTGGAGTTTTTTGTGGGCCAGTTTTTAAATTTCTCTAAAGTCTTTCTTGAAAGAGGAATTTGTGGAAAATCTTTCAGACATAAATACGATCGCCGGCGGGACGATCTCACTGAACTCATTTCTATCTGCTAATTCATTATTCAGAGTCCTGCAGAATAATGAAGTTACGATGTTTCTTTTTTTTTCTTTCATGGATTTTCCCGCACACGCCGTCATTTCTCAACTGCCCCATTCAGCAACCGCAAATTGGCGCTTCTGACCCACGGCTTTGCGTTTGGCAGGTCGTCATAGAAAGTCTCTCAGTGGCGGCTGGTGCTCAATTTTCTTGGGGGGGCCCCCAAGCTAACCAACCAACCAACCAACCAACCAACCAACCAACCAACCAACCCCCCTCAGTTCTCGATCACTCATCAGGCCCCCCTACCAGCCTTGCACTTACCCCATCCAGGTCACGGCTTCAGCAGCCCCCCCCGCATCTCCTCCTGAGTCTAGGCGGTCGGTTGTCCTCCAAGCCAATCGGGACTTAGGACTCCCGGCCAATCGGGTCTCAGGACCCGCTTCCTGATTGGCCGAGAGGAGAAACAGGAAGGACATTAGCAAATGTTAATTTGCTTTATGTCACCCAACTGGGTGGGCTCGGCGCCCCCGAACCCGCCCCTTTTGAAGCCAATTAGAGCCTCATTGCGCTTGGCGCCCTGCATGTAGATGAGGGGACGGGCGCATGGATTAGGGGGGTGGCGCACCTGCATGTAGATTATGGGCGGGTGCATGGATTAAGGGGGTGGCGCCCCTGCGCCCTGCATGTAGATTAGGGGCTGGACACATGGATTAGGGGGGGCGGTGCCCCTGCGCCCTGCATGTAGATTAGGGGCGGGTGCATGGATTAGGGGGCGGCGCCCCTGCGCCCTGCATGTAGATGAGGGGCCGGACCGCATGGATTAGGGGGGGTGGCGCCCAGGGGCGGACTGACCATTCGGCCACTCGGGCACTGCCCGAGGGCCCCGGGCCACTTGGGGGCCCCATCAGGGTTGCCAGCCTCAGTAAAACCAGGGACAGTATGTAAAAATCTGTGTTTTTTCTTACATTTGTCTCTGAAATGCCCCTTACCGACATCCTTTTGGTCTAAAAATCCCGAGATTATAGCTGCCCCACCTCTCCAGTACCTTCTCAGCCAATAGAAACAAGTCTGTGTATACTGTGTGTACATGTATGTGTACACTGTGTGATTGTATACTGTGTATACTGTGTGGCCCCATAATCTCTAATAGCCTTAGGGCCCCATAATCTCCTATTGCCGGGGGGCCCCATGAGTTGTCAGTCTGCCCCTGGTGGCGCCCCTGCATGTAGATTAGGGGCGGGTGCGTGGATTAGGGGGCGGCGCCCCGGCGCCCTGTGTGTAGATTAGGGGCTGGACGCATGGATTAGGGGGGCGATGCCCCTGCGCCCTGCATGTAGATTAGGGGCGGGTGCGTGGATTAGGGGGCGGCACCCCTGCGTCCTGCATGTAGATTAGGGGCTGGACGCATGGATTAGGGGGGCGGCGCCCCTGCGCCCTGCATGTAGATGAGGGGCCGGACCGCATGGATTAGAGGGGGTGGCGCCCCTGCATGTAGATTAGGGGTGGGTGCGTGGATTAGGGGGCGGCGCCCCTGCGCCCTGCATGTAGATTAGGGGCTGGATGCGTGGATTAGGGGGGCGGTGCCCCTGCGCCCTGCATGTAGATTAGGGGCGGGTGCGTGGATTAGGGGGCGGCACCCCTGCGTCCTGCATGTAGATTAGGGGCTGGACGCATGGATTAGGGGGGCGGCGCCCCTGCGCCCTGCATGTAGATGAGGGGCCGGACCGCATGGATTAGAGGGGGTGGCGCCCCTGCATGTAGATTAGGGGTGGGTGCGTGGATTAGGGGGCGGCGCCCCTGCGCCCTGCATGTAGATTAGGGGCTGGATGCGTGGATTAGGGGGGCGGTGCCCCTGCGCCCTGCATGTAGATTAGGAGCGGGTGCGTGGATTAGGGGGCGGCGCCCCTGCACCCTGCATGTAAATTAGGGGCTGGACGCATGGATTAGGGGGTGGCGCCCCTGCACTCTGCATGTAGATGAGGTGCCGGGCGTATGGATTAGGGGCGTTGCCCTTGTGCCCTGCATGTAGATTAGGGGCGGGTGCATGGATTGGGGGTGGCGCCCCTACACCCTGCATGTAGATTAGGGGCTGGACACATGGATTAGGGGGGCGGTGCCCCTGCGCCCTGCCATGAGCGCCCACCACTGAAGTCAGAATTGAGGAAGTATGGAGGCTCCCGATCTCTCCTGAGAATGCAAATAACAATGCACGGCCGCCATGCTGATCCATAGGCTTCAGTACTTTCAGAAGCTCCTAATTATGTGTACAGCGCTCCGGGGGAGCGACAACAGAAGCTCGGCTGCAAGCAAACCAGTGCCGGCCTGGCTCACTGAAATCCAATAAACCGTTCAGAATGAAATCATCAATACCGCACTCCGAATTTCAGCTAAATCCCTCTACTAAACAGCAGCAGGGGGCACCTCTGATTGGACGATTTGAAAAATTTAACGAAACGCGTCGGGGTGACCCTCCTATTGCAATTTCATAAAGGAAGTTGGCTATGGGGGAGATTTACTTAACCTGGAGAGTGCAAAATCTGGTGCAGCTGTGCATAGAAACTCACATTACTAATATATTTATATATATATATATATATACTAATATTTGCTACCATGTTCCTGATTCTCCTCCTGGCCAATCAGGAAGTGAGTCCTGAGACCCACTTCCTGTTTGGCCAGGAGGAGAAGCAACAGCCCCGGAGCGAGGAGCAGTAGCCCTACCATCTGCCTCCTAAGGTAAGGAGGTCTCTGATCACCGCCTTCCCATCCATCTCCCATGGGGGGTGGCGTTGGTTTGCCGTACCCTCCCCCACAATATTGAGCACTAGCCGTCACTGATGAACAAATATCCCTCTATAGCGTGTACTTGTCTCACTCCAGAGCACTAAGTGTCATTTCTCTCCGCTGCCTCTTTCCTCTGCTATCTGCATGAATCACTTCTGACAAGTTTTCCTGACACCAAAAGATAAAAGGTGACAGGGGAGTGAGCTCCAGCACACAGCCCGTGATTGACAGCCTCACCTATGCTCCTGTGTGGTGCGTGAGGGGGGGGGGGTGTGAGGGGGCGTGTCCCTTCCCTCCAATCAAGTCTCACTGAGCCCCGCAGAGTGTAACTTCAGCTCCCTGCTTTCTGAAAGCTCAGACAAGCTGCATAAATGTTGGACTTTAAATGAGAAGACTGCAGATAAATGGGTACAACATATGTAGGAGGATTTGTTTCATCCCTGTGTATCACCTGAGGCCGGTCACTTCATTGGGTAGGTATATGTGAGGATTTACAACCACTTTAAAGTATTGAAGCCGGAGGACAAGCATGGCGGCCAGGCATCTAGCATTTTGTGAAGGTGAGCTCGGCTATGGAGGCCTCCATGTTACTCTCATGCCCCGGGTCCTATAACAATGTAAAGGATGTGTTGCTGGATGGAATGCAGAGAAATCTGAGGCTTGTAAATTTAGTTTTCTATAATAAGGGGAAAGAAGAACGCTGATAATATAAAATATTTGTAGTTTAGGTGATTCTATCCTTATTGGCTGAGATAAATCTCACATATAATCTGCTCAGATAACTTCCCTGCTCTGTATGTACTTTCACTTTTTAAATAAAATCCTTGCATTTTCATGACTTTCCTTATTTTAGATTCAGTGACATCATCGCCGGGTCTCTGTGCTTCTATACAATGCAGATATATCATGGCTGGTGGGAGGGGCCTGCGCATCCCCAGCGCCCGGCCTCCTCTCAAAAACACTCAGGCCTAATGCAAGCAGTGGGCGGGCTCTTGGGAGGAGTTATGCAAATATCAAAATGCCTTGATGGGTGGGGTATAGTTCGGAGGAGTGGGCGTTCCCAGGCAGACTATTTTGCATGCAGCCCGCCCTGGACAACGCCCCCACATGCTGAGCCTCCATGATTGCAAGTATGAAAGAGGAGGGCCAGTCAGGCTGGGGATAATAGCGCCAGATGATGCTGGACGTCCTCCAGCCTGGAAATGAGGAGGGTTCTATCTGACTTTCTGCAGCTTCTAATGCACATTGTGAGATGCTCACAGTGTGTGGTAAAATAAGAGTAATACATTGTATATATACAGGATATATTATATAATACATTGTATACATACAGGAAATATTATATAATACATTGTATACATACAGGATATATTATATAACACATTGTATATATACAGGATACATTATATAATACATTGTATACATACAGGATATATTATATAATACATTGTATACATACAGGAAATATTATATAATACATTGTATACATACAGGATATATTATATAATACATTGTATACATACAGGATATATTATATAATACATTGTATACATACAGGATATATTATATAATACATTGTATACATACAGGAAATATTATATAATACATTGTATACATACAGGATATATTATATAATACATTGTATACATACAGGATATATTATATAATACATTGTATACATACAGGATATATTATATAATACATTGTATACATACAGGATATATTATATAATACATTGTATACATACAGGATATATTATATAATACATTGTATACATACAGGATATATTATATAATACATTGTATACATACAGGATATATTATATAACACATTGTATACATACAGGATATATTATATAATACATTGTATACATACAGGATATATTATATAATACATTGTATACATACAGGATATATTATATAATACATTGTATACATACAGGATATATTATATAACACATTGTATACATACAGGATATATTATATAATACATTGTATACATACAGGATATATTATATAATACATTGTATACATACAGGATACATTATATAATACATTGTATACATACAGGATACATTATATAATACATTGTATACATACAGGATATATTATATAATACATTGTATACATACAGGATATATTATATAATACATTGTATACATACAGGATATATTATATAATACATTGTATACATACAGGATATATTATATAACACATTGTATACATACAGGATATATTATATAATACATTGTATACATACAGGATATATTATATAATACATTGTATACATACAGGATATATTATATAACACATTGTATACATACAGGATATATTATGTAATACATTGTATACATACAGGATATATTATATAATACATTGTATACATACAGGATATATTATATAATACATTGTATACATACAGGATATATTATATAATACATTGTATACATACAGGATACATTATATAACACATTGTATACATACAGGATATATTATATATACATTGTATACATACAGGATACATTATATAATACATTGTATACATACAGGATACATTATATAATACATTGTATACATACAGGATATATTATATAATACATTGTATACATACAGGATATATTATATAATACATTGTATACATACAGGATATATTATATAATACATTGTATACATACAGGATATATTATATAACACATTGTATACATACAGGATATATTATATAATACATTGTATACATACAGGATATATTATATAATACATTGTATACATACAGGATACATTATATAATACATTGTATACATACAGGATATATTATATAACACATTGTATACATACAGGATACATTATATAATACATTGTATACATACAGGATATATTATATAATACATTGTATAGATACAGGATATATTATATAATACATTGTATACATACAGGATACATTATATAATACATTGTATACATACAGGATATATTATATAACACATTGTATACATACAGGATACATTATATAATACATTGTATACATACAGGATATATTATATAATACATTGCATACATACAGGATATATTATATAACACATTGTATACATACAGGATACATTATATAATACATTGTATACATACAGGATACATTATATAATACATTGTATACATACAGGATATATTATATAACACATTGTATACATACAGGATACATTATATAATACATTGTATACATACAGGATATATTATATAATACATTGTATACATACAGGATATATTATATAACACATTGTATACATACAGGATATATTATATAATACATTGTATACATACAGGATACATTATATAATACATTGTATACATACAGGATATATTATATAATACATTGTATACATACAGGATATATTATATAATACATTGTATACATACAGGATATATTATATAATACATTGTATATATACAGGATACATTATATAATACATTGTATACATGCAGGATATATTATATAATACATTGTATACATACAGGATATATTATATAATACATTGTATACATACAGGATATATTATATAATACATTGTATACATACAGGATATATTATATAATACATTGTATACATACAGGACTAGGGATGAGCTTCGAGTTCGAGTTGAACATTGCCTGTTTGCCTGTTCAGCGAACAGTGAACAATTTGTGTTGTTCGCGGGAAATTCGAAAAGCCGGAACACCCTGTACAAGTCTATGGGAGAAATCTAAAGCACTCATTTTAAAGGCTAATATGCAAGTTATTATCCTAAAAAGTGTCTGGGGACCCGGGTCCTGCCCCAGGGGAGTGTTTGGGGACCCGGGTCCTGCCCCGGGGGACATGGATCAATGCAAAAAAAAGTTTTTCGGGAGCAGTGATTTTAATAATGATTAAAGTGAAACAATAAAAGTGTAATATTCCTTTAAATGTCGTACCTGGGGGGTATCTATAGTATGCCTGTGAAGGGGCGCATGTTTCCCGTGCTTAGAACTGTCCCTGAACAAAGTGTCATTTCTGCAGGAAAAAAAAGTCATTTAAAATCACTCGCGGCTATAATGAATTTTCGGCTCCCCGTAATACAGAGAACACTCATTGAAAGTCATTGATAAAAATAAAAAAAAAGCGTGGGGTTCCCCCAAATTCAATTACCAGTTTAAAAAAAAATTGATGTGGGGGTCCCCCTAAAAATCCATACCAGACCCTTTATCCGAGCACGCAACTTGGCAGGCCGCAGGAAAAGAGGGGGGGACGAGAGAGCGCCCCCCCTCCCTCCTGAACCGTACCAGGCCACATACCCTCAACATTGGGAGGATGCTTTGGGGGTCTGTGACCCCTCAAAGCACCTTGTCCCCATGTTGATGTGGAGAAGGGCCTCATCCCCACAACCCTGGCCGGTGGTTGTGGGGGTCTGCGGGCGGGCGGCTTATCAGAATCTGAAAGCCCCCTTTAACAAGGGGACCCCCAGATCCCGCCCCCCCCGTTTGAAATGGTAAGCGGGTACAAAAGTGCCCCTACCATTTCACAAAGAAAGTGTAAAAAAATACTTAAGACAAACACACTTTTGAAAAATTCCTTTATTAAAAATAAAAAAAATGAAAAAAAGATTCCAGCGGTGGTAATCCACTCTTGCTATCCAGCGATGGATGATCATCTCTCCGGGGTCCAGCGATGGCTGATCTGATCCAGCGACGGGGGATCTCTCCCTCCAGCGCCGTCCATCCATGCATCCTCTGTCTCCACTGTCGGAGACACTGCGGGGAGCCCGGCGGCCTGGCGTTTCTTATATGAGGAGGGCGGGGCCACCTGTCACCTGACCCCGCCCCCTCTGACGCTAGTGGGGGAAAGCAGGGCTTCCCCAATGACGTATAGGTGACCCCGCCCCCCTCTGATGTAACGGAAACCTGCGCACATGAACTAATGACATCCCAGTCTTAGTCCGTAGGGTTGAATATTGAGTTGGCTCCGCCCTTTGCAGCTATAACAGCTTTAAAGGGGTTGTAACCTATTTTCTAAATAGGTTCCTTTAAGCTAGTGCATTGTTTGTTCACTTATCTTTTCCTTCGATTTCCCTTCTAAATGTTTTTTTTCTTTGTTTTCTTTGTCTGAATTTCTCACTTCCTGTTCCTCCTCAGTAAGCTGTTCTGGCTGACTCAACACTGCTCGGATGATGGTGTGAAGTTTATGAGGAGAAACAGGAAGTGAGATATTCAGACAAAGAAAAAAAACAGTTAGAAGGGAAATCGAAGGAAAAGGTAAGTGAACCAACAATGCACTAGCTTAAAGGAACCTATTTAGAAAATAAAAAATGAACCTTTACAACCCCTTTAACTCTTCTGGGAAGGCCCTCCACAAGGTTTAGGAGATGTGTCTATGGGAATGTTTGACCATTCTTCAAGAACAGCATTTGTGAGGTCAGGCCACTGATGTTGGACGAGAAAGCTTGGCTCGCAGTCTGCGCTCTAATTCATCCCAAAAGGTGTTCTACTGGATTGAGGTCAGGACTCTGTGCAGGCCAGTCACATTCCTCCACCCCAAACTCGCTCATCCATGTCTTTGTGGACCTTGCTTTGTGGTGCAAATCATTTGGTGGAGGGAGTATTATGGTGTGGGGGTGCTTTTCAGGGGTTGGGCTTGGCCCCTTAGTTCCAGTGAAAGGAAATCTTAAGGCGTCAGCATACCAAGACATTTTGGACAAATTGCTCCCAACTATGTGGGTCAGTTTTGGGATGGCCGCTTCCTGTTCCAACATGACTGCACACCAGTGCTCAAAGCAAGGTAAAGACATGGATGAGCGAGTTTGGGGTGGAGGAACTTGACTGGCCTGCACAGAGTCCTGACCTCAACCCGATAGAACACCTTAGGCATGAATTAGAGCGGAGACTTGCGAGCCAGGCCTTTTCGCCCCAACATCAGTGCCTGACCTCACAAATGCTCTTCTGGAAGAATGGTCAAACATTCCCATAGACACCCTCCTAAACCTTGTGGCCGGCCTTCCCAGAAGAGGTGAAGCTGTTATAGCTGCAAAGGGCGGAGCCAACTCAATATTGAACCCTACGGACTAAGACTGGGATGCCATTAAAGTTCATGTGTGTGTAAAGGCAGGTGTCCCAATACTTTTGACAATATCGTGTATGTGGTGCAATGTAAGCCCTGTAGCTTCCTTTACAGCATTTTTATTTTTTTTCCGCTTTGCACGCACCGTAAATGCGGCACTCAGGACTTTTAAAAAACGCACCGCGCCCACAGCGTATTGGTGTGAAGAGTTTCATAGCATTTAAAGGGATACATTTTTTTTCACGCATTTTGGTTCCATTTTTTGAACACCAAAAAGCCGGCCAGAAACCGTGTGAAAGGGCTATAAATCCGCCCTCCCCCATTCACTCATGTGTGCCAAATTCTGCTTGAGCTATTGAACTCTGTAAAAAGCTATATTCCAGGTGAGCAGCTAGATACACGGAGGGAATATATGTAAGGGAGCTGTTACATGTCGCAAAGGATTCGTATTTCCATCCATGCAGTCCTGAGATTTACACAACTCTGCCACACAGCACAGCCCTGACAGGCTAGGGAGGAAATCTGGATTTGAAAGGGAATTAAGTCCACATTACACTGGGTGACACACTTGCACATTTTGGCACAACTTACCTGTAAGGGCTCTGATTCTCCAGGGGGTGAGAGGTCAGGGCTACACCCGGACGGCACTGCCATCTTTCCTGCTGCTTCTTCCGTGCTGCCATTTAACTATTGGAACAGACACTAGATGGCATGTGCCGGAGTTCCATCGTCCTGGTACCGAAAAATGAACAATATAATAAAAAAACAAATGCAGCGCTAATAACAAACTCGTAAAAACTTGTGAAAATGAGTGATCAATTACAAAAAGAAAAAAATGTGATTAAAAGAAAAAGAAAAACTAATGCAGAGTCCCATTAGAAACAATGCTCAGAATACCTAAACATCCGGTGCGGTCCTGTCGGTTATCTCGCTCTATTTCCTAGTTATTATGTCCATCCACCACCTCGCGGCTAGCGTGTTGACGCCACCCTACACGCGTTTCGTCAGCAACAGGACGTTTTAACCGAAAATGAACGATGCATGGCGCAATCATTTTTCATTTTCCTTCAGACAGTCGCTGCCATTACCAAATGATTCGTCTATCATTTTGTTTTTCGGTTTATTAACCACTTGCTTACTGGGCACTTAAACACCTTCCTGCCCAGACCAATTTTCAGCTTTCGGTGCTCTCACACTTTGAATGACAATTACTCAGTCATGCAACACTGTACCCAAATGAATTTTTTGTCCTTTTTTTCCCACAAATAGAGCTTTCTTTTGGTGGTATTTGATCACCTCTGGGGTTTTTATTTTTTGCGCTATAAATGAAAAAAGACCGAAAATTTTGAAAAAAAACGCATATTTCTTTGTTTCTGTGACAGAATTATGCAAATTATTAATTTTTCTTCATAAATTTTGGTCACAATTTATACTGCTACATATCTTTGGTAAAAATAACCCAAATTAGTGGATATTATTTGGTCTTTGTGAAAGTTAGAGCGTCTACAAGCTGTGGTGCGAATCGCACAAAATTGATCACATCTGATGTACTGGTGGCCTATCTCGCTTCTTGTGACCCGAACAAGTCAGGAAAGTACAAATACCCCCCAAATGACCCCTTTTTGGAAAGTAGACATTCCAAGGTATTTAGTAAGAGGTATAGTGAGCTTTTTGATGTTGTCATTTTTTTCCCACAATTCTTTGCAAAATTAAGATTTTTCATTTTTTTTTTTTTTCTCCACAAAATTGTCATTGTAATAGGTTATTTCTCTCACGTGGCATGTGTATACCACAAATGACACCCCCCAAAAAATTCTGCTACTCCTCCTGAGTATTACAATACCACATGTGTGGGACTTTTTCACAGCCTGGCCACATAGAGAGGCCCAACATGCAGGGAGCGCCATCATGTGTTCTAGGAACATAAATTACACATCTAACTTGTTGACTATTTATTACACTTTTGAAGCACCAGGACAATGACACGTGACACTGATGACAGATGGCACTGATATGTGGCAATGCTGACAGGTGGCACTGATGACAGATGGCACTAATATGTGGCACTGATGACAGATGGCACTAATATGTGGCACTGATGACGCGTGGCACTTATACGTGGCACTGATGACACGTGGCACTAATACGTGGCACTGATGACACGTGGCACTGAAACGTGGCACCGATGACAGATGGCACTAATACGTGGCACTAATATGTGCCACCGATGACAGATGGCACTAATACATGCCACCGATGACGCGTGACACTGATGACAGATGGCACTGATAAGTGGCATTGATGACACGTGACACTGACAACAGATGGCACGTGACACTGACAGGTGGCACTGATGACAAATGGCACTGATACGTGGCACTGATGACAGATGGCACTATGTGGCACTGATGACACGTGGCACTGACGGCAGGTGGCACTGACGGCAGGTGGCACTGACGGCAGGTGGCACTGGGGGCAGGTGGCACTGGGGGCAGGTGGCACTGGGGGCAGGTGGCACTGGGGTGGATGGCACTGGGGGCAGGTAGCACTGGGGTGGATGGCACTGGGGGCAGGTAGCACTGGGGTGGATGGCACTGGGGGCAGGTAGCACTGGGGTGGATGGCACTAGGGGCAGGTAGCACTGGGGTGGATGGCACTAGGGGCAGGTAGCACTGGGGTGGATGGCACTGGGGGCAGGTAGCACTGGGGTGGATGGCACTGGGGGCAGGTAGCACTGGGGTGGATGGCACTGGGGCAGATAGCACTGCTGGGGGCGGATGGCACTGCTGGGGGCGGATGGCACTGCTGGGGGCGGATGGCACTTTTTATTTCATTTTTTTATTTTATTTTTTTTCCGGAATCAGAACGGCTGCCGCTGCAGCCGTTCATCTCTCCCCTCTCGCACTGTCTGTGCGAGGAAGGAGAGCGGCGCTGCGAGATGATCTCATATGTTTACATATGAGATCATCTCCCATTGGACACGCCGATCACGCTGTAAACGGCCGCTGTGATTGGCCGTTTACAGCGATCTGTGTTTGCCTGTCCCCGGGGGACACGGCGAACACAGAACTTCCGCGATGCGCGCCCGCGGCGGCGCGCATTGCGGAAGTAAACATCAGGCCGTCCAGGGACGACCGCCCAAACGAACGCGCCTGCTCTACGGCCGTAATTCGGCTATAGGGCGGGCGCGAGGAGGTTAACAACTATCAACAGTGAGAGACGGAATAACAACAAAAATATCCAGAAAAAAACGCATTTCAAAAAAGTTATAAGTTGATTTGTATTTTAATGAGTGAAATAAATATTTGATCCCCCATCGATCGGGAAGGTTTCTGGCTCCCAGGTGTCTTCTATACAGCCAATGAGCTGAGATTAGGAGGACTCTTCTTGAAGGGAGTGCTCCTAATCTCAGCTTGTTACCTGTATAAAAGACACCTGTCCACAGAAGTAATCAATCAGATTCCAATTTCTCCACCATGGAGACCAAAGATCTGTCAGAGGATGTCGGGGAGAAGATTGGAGACCTACACAAGGCTGGAATGGGCTACAAGACCATCGCCAAGCAGCTTGGTGAGAGGAGACAACAGTTGGTGGGATTATTATTCACAAAATAACGATGGATCTCCTCGGTCTGGGGCTCCATGGAAGATCTCACCTCGTGGAGGATCAATGATCAGGAGAACGGTGAGGAATCCGCCCAGAACTACACCGGAGAATCTTCTCCATGATCTCAGCTGGGACCATAGTCACCAAGAGAACAATCGGTAACACACTACACCGCGAGGGACTGAAATCCTGCAGCCCCCGCAAGGTCCCCCCGCTCAGGAAATCCCATGTACAGGTCCCCCCCGCTCAGGAAATCCCATGTACAGGTCCCCCCGCTCAGGAAATCACATGTACAGGTCCCCCCGCTCAGGAAATCACATGTACAGGTCCCCCCGCTCAGGAAATCACATGTACAGGTCCCCCCGCTCAGGAAATCACATGTACAGGTCCCCCCGCTCAGGAAATCACATGTACAGGTCCCCCCGCTCAGGAAATCACATGTACAGGTCCGCCCGCTCAGGAAATCACATGTACAGGTCCCCACGCTCAGGAAATCACATGTACAGGTCCCCCCGCTCAGGAAATCACATGTACAGGTCCCCCCGCTCAGGAAATCACATGTACAGGTCCCCCCGCTCAGGAAATCACATGTACAGGTCCGTCTGAAGATCACTAATGAACATCGAATGATTCCGAGGAGAACCGGGGGAAGGGTTGTGGTCAGAGGAGACCAAAATCCAGATCTTTGACACCAACTCAACTCACCGTGTTTGGAGGAGGAGGAAGAATGCTGCCTATGACCCCAAGAACACCATCCGCCACCATCATACATGGAGGACCTATGACCCCAAGAACACCATCCGCCACCGTCATACATGGAGGTCCTATGACCCCAAGAACACCATCCCCCACCGTCATACGTGGAGGTCCTATGACCCCAAGAACACCATCCCACCACCATCAAAAATGGAGGTCCTATGACCCCAAGAACACCACCCCCCACCGTCATACATGGAGGACCTATGACCCCAAGAACACCATCCCACCACCATCAAAAATGGAGGTCCTATGACCCCAAGAACACCACCCCCCACCGTCATACATGAAGGACCTATGACCCCAAGAACACCATCCCCCACCGTCATACATGGAGGTCCTATGACCCCAAGAACACCATCCCCCACCGTCATACATGGAGGACCTATGACCCCAAGAACACCATCCCATCACCATCAAAAATGGAGGTCCTATGACCCCAAGAACACCATCCCCCACCATCATACACTGAGGACCTATGACGCCAAGAACACCATCCCCCACCGTCATACATGGAGGTCCTATGAACCCAAGAACACCATCCCCCACCGTCATACATGGAGGTCCTATGACCCCAAGAACACCATCCCCCACCGTCATACATGGAGGACCTATGACCCCAAGAACACCATCCCCCACCGTTATACATGGAGGTCCTATGACTCCAAGAACCCCCCCCCCCACGTCATACGTGGAGGGCCTATGACCCCAAGAACACCATCCCCCACCATCATACATGGAGGTCCTACGACCCCAAGAACACCACCCCCACCGTCATACATGGAGGACCTATGACCCCAAGAACACCATCCCTCACCATCATACATGGAGGTCCTATGACCCCAAGAACACCATCCCCCACCGTCATACATGGAGGTCCTATGACCCCAAGAACACCATCCCCCACCATCATACATGGAGGTCCTTTGACCCCAAGAACACCATCCCTCACCATCATACATGGAGGTCCTATGACCCCAAGAACACCCTCATATATGGAGGTCCTATGACCCCAACAACACCATCCCCCATTACCATCATACATGGAGGTCCTATGACCCCAAGAACACCATCCCCCACTGTCATACATGGAGGACCTATGACCCCAAGAACACCCTCCCCCACCATTATACATGGAGGACCTATGAACCCAAGAACACCATCCCCCACCGTCATACATGGAGGACCTATGACCCCAAGAACACCATCCCCCACCGTCATACATGGAGGACCTATGACCCCAAGAACACCATCCCTCACCATCATACATGGAGGTCCTATGACCCCAAGAACACCATCCCCCACCGTCATACATGGAGGTCCTATGACCCCAAGAACACCATCCCCCACCGTCATACATGGAGGTCCTATGACCCCAAGAGCACCATCCCCCACCGTCATACATGGAGGACCTTTGACCCCAAGAACACCATCCCTCACCATCATACATGGAGGTCCTATGACCCCAAGAACACCCTCATATATGGAGGTCCTATGACCCCAAGAACACCCTCCCCCACCATTATACATGGAGGACCTATGACCCCAAGAACACCATCCCCCACCGTCATACATGGAGGACCTATGACCCCAAGAACACCATCCCCCACCGTCATACATGGAGGACCTATGACCCCAAGAACACCATTCCCTTCCGTCATACATGGAGGTGGAAACATGATGCTTTAGGGGTGTTTTTCTGCTAAGAGGACAAGACAATTTCACCGCATGAAAGGGACGATGGACAGGGCCATGTACCATCAAATCTTGGGTGAGAACCTCCTTCCCTCAGCCAGGGCATTGAAGATGGGTCATGGATGGGTCTTCCAGCATGACAATGACCCAAAACACACGGCCAAGGCAACAAAGGAGTGACTCAAGAAGAAGCACATTAAGGTCCTGGAGTGGCCTAGCCAGTCTCCAGACCTTAATCCTGTAGAAAATATGTGGAGGGAGCTGAAGGTTCGAGTTACCAAACGTCAGCCTGGAAACCTCAATGACTTGGACAAGATCTGAAAAGAGGACAAAATCCCTCCTGAGATGTGTGAACCTGGAGGCCAACTCCAAGAGACGTCTGACCTCTGTGATCGCCAACAAGGGTTTCTTCACCAACTACTAAGTCATGTTTTGCGAAGGGTTAAAATACTTATTTCACTCATTAAAATGAAAATCAACTTTTTTGAAATGTGTTTTTCTGGATATTTTTTATTGTTATCCTGTCTCTCACTGTTATAATAAACTAAAATGACAGACGGATCGTTTCTTTGTCAGTGAGCAAAAACCTACAAAATCAGCAGGGGGTCAAATACTTCTTTCCCCTCACTGTATCTGTCAGTTTCTCATCCCTGCAAAGCTGTCACATGACCTGTCCCAGAAGTGACGTCACCCCCTGGCTCCCTGTGCGTTCCAGATCGAGGAAGTGACGTCATCCCCTGGCTCCCTGTGCGTTCCAGATCGAGGAAGTGACGTCACCCCCTGGCTCCCTGTGCGTTCCAGATCGAGGAAGTGACGTCATCCCCTGGCTCCCTGTGCGTTCCAGATCGAGGAAGTGACGTCACCCCCTGGCTCCCTGTGCGTTCCAGATCGAGGAAGTGACGTCATCCCCTGGCTCCCTGTGCGTTCCAGATCGAGGAAGTGACGTCATCCCCTGGCTCCCTGTGCATTCCAGATCGAGGAAGTGACGTCATCCCCTGGCTCCCTGTGCGTTCCAGATCGAGGAAGTGACGTCACCCCCTGGCTCCCTGTGCGTTCCAGATCGAGGAAGTGTCGGCAACCACCGGCGCGGCCCGCTCTAAAATGATATACCCTCTTCACGGACACCCTGCCATTTCTACCCAATGCCTTTGTTACTTCACTCTTGTGAGTACCTACAGTCATTTGTGCAATAAATTTAAATTTATACTACACTTAGATTGGCGCCTGTGCTTTATCCTCATATGGACAGGCTAAGGCAGTATAGCGGTAGGCTAGGGTAATATATGGACAGGCTAGGGTAATATATGGACAGGCTAGGGTAATATATGGACAGGCTAGGGTAATATATGGACAGGCTAGGGTAATATATGGACAGGCTAGGGTAGTATATGGACAGGCTAGGGTAATATATGGACAGGCTAGGGTAATATATGGACAGGCTAGGGTAGTATATGGACAGGCTAGGGTAGTATATGGACAGGCTAGGGTAATATATGGACAGGCTAGGGTAGTATATGGACAGGCTAGGGTAATATATGGACAGGCTAGGGTAGTATATGGACAGGCTAGGGTAATATATGGACAGGCTAGGGTATTATATGGACAGGCTAGGGTAATATATGGACAGGCTAGGGTAATATATCGACAGGCTAGGGTATTATATGGACAGGCTAAGGTATTATATGGACAGGCTAGGGTAGTATATGGACAGGCTAGGGTAGTATATGGACAGGCTAGGGTAGTATATGGGCAGGCTAGGGTAATATATGGACAGGCTAGGGTAGTATATGGGCAGGCTAGGGTAATATATGGACAGGCTAGGGTAGTATATGGACAGGCTAGGGTAGTATATGGACAAGCTAGGGTAGTATATGGACAGGCTAAGGTATTATATGGACAGGCTAGGGTAGTATATGGACAGGCGAGGATAATATATGGACAGGCTAGGGTAGTATATGGACAGGCTAGGGTAATATATGGACAGACTAGGATAGTATATGGACAGGCTAGGGTATTATATGGACAGGCTAGGGTAGTATATGGACAGGCTCGGGTAATATATGGACAGGCTAGGGTATTATATGGACAGGCTAGGGTAGTATATGGACAGACTAGGGTAGTATATGGACAGGCTAGGGTAGTATATGGACAGGCTAGGGTATTCTATGGACAGGCTAGGGTAGTATATGGACAGGCTAGGATAATATATGGACAGGCTAGGGTAGTATATGGACAGGCTAGGGTAATATATGGACAGGCTAGGGTAGTATATGGACAGGCTAGGATAATATATGGACAGGCTAGGGTAGTATATGGACAGGCTAGGGTAATATATGGACAGGCTAGGGTAGTATATGGACAGGATAGGGTAGTATATGGACAAGCTAGGGTAGTATATGGACAGGCTAGGGTAATATATGGACAGGCTAGGGTAGTATATGGACAGGCTAGGGTAATATATGGACAGGCTAGGGTAGTATATGGACAGGCTAGGGTATTATATGGACAGGCTAGGGTAGTATATGGACAGGCTAGGGTAATATATGGACAGGCTAGGGTAGTATATGGACAGGCTAGGGTAGTATATGGACAGGCTAGGGTAATATATGGACAGGCTAGGGTAATATATGGACAGGCTAGGGTAGTATATGGACAGGCTAGGGTAATATATGGACAGGTTAGGGTAGTATATGGACAGGCTAGGGTAGTATATGGATAGGCTAGGGTAGTATATGGACAGGCTAGGGTAATATATGGACAGGCTAGGGTAGTATATGGACAGGCTAGGGTATTATATGGACAGGCTAGGGTAGTATATGGACAGGCTAGGGTATTATAGGGACAGGCTAGGATAGTATATGGACAGGCTAGGGTAGTATATGGACAGGCTAGGGTAATATATGGACAGGCTAGGGTAATATATGGACAGGCTAGGGTAGTATATGGACAGGCTAGGGTAGTATATGGACAGGCTAGGGTAGTATATGGACAGGCTAGGGTAATATATGGACAGGCTAGGGTAGTATATGGACAGGCTAGGGTAATATATGGACAGGTTAGGGTAGTATATGGACAGGCTAGGGTAGTATATGGACAGGCTAGGGTAGTATATGGACAGGCTAGGGTAGTATATGGACAGGCTAGGATAGTATATGGACAGGCTAGGGTAGTATATGGACAGGCTAGGGTAATATATGGACAGGCTAGGGTAGTATATGGACAGGCTAGGGTATTATATGGACAGGCTAGGGTATTATATGGACAGGCTAGGGTAGTATATGGACAGGCTAGGGTAATATATGGACAGGCTAGGGTAGTATATGGACAGGCATGGGACAGTCATGCAGACCAATTTGATGCAGTGTGCGGCGTATGGTCTGAGCACTGACAGGCTGACCCCCCCCCCACCCCTACAACCTCTGCAGCAATGCTGGCAGCACTCATACGTTTATTTCCCAAAGACAACCTCTGGATATGACGCTGATCACGTGACCTCACCTTCTCTGGTGGACCATGGCGAGGCCTGTTCTGAGGGGAACCCGTCCTGTTATACCGCTGTATGGTCTTGGCCACCGTGCTGCAGATCAGTTTCAGGGTCTTGGCAATCTTCTTATAGTCTAGGCCATCTTTATGTAGAGCGACAATTCTTATATCAGATCCTCAGAGAGTTCTTTGCCATGAGGTGCCATGTTGTACTTCCAGTGACCAGTATGAGAGAGTGAGAGCGATAACACCAAATTTAACGCACCTGCTCCCCATTCACACCCAAGACCTTGTAACACTAACGAGTCACATGACATCGGGGGAGGGAAAATGGCTAATTGAGCCCCAATTTGGACATTTTTACTTAGGGGTGTACTGACTTTTGTTGCCAGTGGTTTAGACATTAATGGCTGTGTGTTGAGTTATTTTGAGGGGACAGGAAATTTACACTGTTATACAAGCTGTACACTCACTACTTTACATTGTAGACAAGTGTCATTTCTTCAGTGTTGTCACATGAAAAGAGAGAAGAAAAGTCACTGAGGGGTGTACTTACTTTTGTCACATACTGTCAGTTATATTTTGGTACAGCACAATTGTCAGTTACACGCAGTGCCGCATCGCAAAAAAGGGCCTGGTCAGGAATGGGGGTAAATCTTCCCGGAGTGGGTAAGGGTACTCTGGTAACAGCAGATCTACAGAAGAGGAAACGGCCTTTGGTCTATTTTACCCCCCAGAGGTCTTTAGAGAAGCAAAACCACAAAACTCCATCTGAGTGTCGGGATGAAGTGGAATGTATGGAATGGACAGTCAGTGTATTCCAGAGCACACGCTCGCCCCCTGCTGGCCATTTCTGGTTCTTCACCCTTATTGGGCACAGCTGGCTTTCTCAATAAATGGTATAACGGCTCCACCTAGTGTACACAAAGTGTAATACACCCCATAATACCCCCCAGGAAGAGAAAGACGTTTGTAACATTTTCTGGGCAACTTTTATTCCTGTTGTTAAAATCGCTTCATTTATCCGGAAATTTGTTTTTTATTCTTCTTTTATCCCCCATTTTATAACAGTTGTTTCATCCGCTTTTGGAAAAATGGAAAATCTGAAAAAAGGTCTATGTCCCGTCTGAGCAATGTTTATAAACAATGTTACTTTGTATTGCTCTATCTCCTCTATGAGCAATGTTTATTAACAATGTTACTTTGTATCTCCTATCTGATCAATGTTTATAAACAATGTTACTTTGTATCTCTCCATCTCCTGTCTGATCAATGTTTATAAACGATGTTACTTTGTAACTATCTATCTCCCCTCTGAGCATTGTTTATAAACAATGTTACTTTGTATCTCCTATCCGATCAATATTTATAAATAATGTTACTTTGTATCTCTCTATCTCCCGCCTGAGCAATGTTTGTAAACAATGTTAATTTGTATCACTTTATCTCCTCTCTGAACAATGTTTATAAACAGTGTTACTTTGTATCTATCTCCCGTCTGATTAATGTTTATAAACAATGCTACCTTGTATCTCTCCATCTCCTGTCTGATTAATGTTTATAAACAATGCTACCTTGTATCTCTCCATCTCCTCTCTGATTAATGTTTATAAACAATGTTACCTTGTATCTCTCCATCTCCTGTCTGATTAATGTTTATAAACAATGTTACCTTGTATCTCTCCATCTCCTGTCTGATTAATGTTTATAAACAATGTTACCTTGTATCTCTCCATCTCCTGTCTGATTAATGTTTATAAACAATGTTACTTTGTATCTCTCCATCTCCTGTCTGATTCATGTTTATAAATAATGTTACTTTGTATTGCTCTATCTCCTCTCTGAACAATGTTTATAAACAATGTTACTTTGTATCTCTCTATCTCCAGTCTGAGCAATGTTTATAAACAATGTTACTTTGTATCTCTCTATCTCCCGTCTGAGCAATGTTACTTTGTATCTCCTATCCGATCAATATTTATAAACAATGTTACTTTGTATCTCCTATCCGATCAATATTTATAAACAATGTTACTTTGTATCTTTCTATATCCTGTCTGATCAATGTTTATAAACAATGTTACTTTGTATCTCTCTATCTCCTGTCTGATCAATGTTTATAAACAATGTTACTTTGTATCTTGTAATCTCTAGTCTGATCAATGTTTATAAACAATGTTACATTGTTTTCTCTATCTCCTGTCTGAGCATTGTTTATAAACAATGTTACTTTGTATCGCCTATCCAATCTTTATAAACAATGTTACTTTGTATCTCTCTATCTCCTGTCTGATCAATGTTTATAGACAATGTTACTTTGCATCTTTCTATATCCTGAATGAATGAATGAAATATTGTATAGCGCACAATGCGAACTGAATCGCCTCTAGGCGCTGATATCCTGTCTGATCAATGTTTATAAACACTGTTTACACATATAGATTGTATCTCTCCTCCCTCTATACAGTGAGTGTCGGCTCAGAGAACAATGAATATACAGTATACGGGGGGTGGTGATTGTGGATAATAATTATTGATCGGCCTAACAGAGGTACGATCAGAGAAATGATTGGTGATAGTTGGGTGGCGTGTGATCAGGTGACCAGATACTGACACCTGATAGGTGGATAATTACTGACAGACGGGTGTTGGGTTCAGGAAAAGATTATTCAGTTTATTGGTAAATATATTGATAGGTGATATCTATAAGGAATGAATATCAATGGGCGGTTATTGATAAAAGAATGGAGATTGGTGATTACTGATAACCAGCAATGCTGAGTATTGATAATGAGGAGGTTATAATGGAAGACAAAGACGTATTATAGAAATCAGAGGTGATTGCTGCTTATTGATCACTGATCGGGGGGGTGATAATCATGAGATATGGGCTGCTTATTGATCACTGATGGGGGGGAGGGGTGATAATCATAAGATACGGGCTGCTTATTGATCACTGATGGGGGGAGGGGTGAAAATCATGAGATACGGGCTGCTTATTGATCACTGATGGGAGGGAGGGGGTGATAATCATGAGATACGGGCTGGTATTGATCAGTGATCGGGGGGGGTGATAATCATTCTGTCAGATAGGATCCTGTGAGATCAGCCGACTCGCCGCTGCTTTTAAAACTCAACATCTAAACAGTCAGACGGAGCTCTAAGTCCCGAATTTCCCGATATAAACTCAGATTACAAATAAGCGTAAGAGGCAAAACCCCCCCATCCATCACCCCTCCATATATCACCCCTCCATCCACCACCCCTCCATATATCACCCCTCCATCCATCACCCCTCCATATATCACCCCTCCATATATCACCCATCCATCCACCACCCCTCCCCCTCCTCCATCACCCCTCCATATATCACCCCCCATATATCACCCCTCCATCCCATCATCCATCATCACCCCTCCATATATCCATATATCCCCCTCCATATATCACCCCTCCATATATCACCCCTCCATATATCACCCTCCATATATCATCCCCTCCATATATCACCCTCCATATATCACCCCTCCATATATCACCCGCCATCCATCCCCCCTCCATATATCACCCCTCCATATATCACCCCTCCATATATCACCCCTCCATATATCACCCCTCCATATATCACCCCTCCATCCATCACCCCTCCATCCATCCCCCCTCCATATATCACCCCTCCATATATCACCCCTCCATATATCACCCCTCCATCCATCCCCCCTCCATATATCACCCCTCCATATATCACCCCTCCATATATCACCCCTCCATCCACCACCCCTCCATATATCACCCCTCCATATATCACCCCTCCATATATCACCCCTCCATATATCACCCCTCCATCCATCACCCCTCCATATATCACCCCTCCATCCATCACCCCTCCATATATCACCCCTCCATCCATCACCCCTCCATATATCACCCCTCCATCCATCCCCCTCCATATATCACCCCTCCATCCATCCCCCCTCCATATATCACCCCTCCATATATCACCCCTCCATATATCACCCCTCCATCCATCACCCCTCCATATATCACCCCTCCATATATCACCCCTCCATATATCACCCCTCCATATATCACCCCTCCATATATCACCCCTTCATCCACCCCCCCTCCATATATCACCCCTCCAAATATCACCCCTCCATCCATCCCCCCTCCATATATCACCCCTCCATATATCACCCCTCCATATATCACCCCTCCAAATATCACCCCTCCATCCATCCCCCCTCCATATATCACCCCTCCATACATCCCCCCTCCATATATCACCCCTCCATATATCACCCCTCCAAATATCACCCCTCCATCCATCCCCCCTCCATATATCACCCCTCCATACATCCCCCCTCCATATATCCCCCTCCATATATCACCCCTCCATATATCACCCCTCCATATATCACCCCTCCATCCATCCCCCCTCCATATATCACCCCTCCATACATCCCCCCTCCATATATCACCCCTCCATCCATCCCCCCTCCATATATCACCCCTCCATCCATCACCCCTCCATCCATCACCCCTCCATCCATCACCCCTCCATATATCACCCCTCCATATATCACCCCTCCATATATCACCCCTCCATCCATCACCCCTCCATATATCACCCCTCCATCCATCCCCCCTCCATATATCACCCCTCCATCCATCACCCCTCCATCCATCACCCCTCCATATATCACCCCTCCATCCACCACCCCTCCATATATCACCCCTCCATCCATCACCCCTCCATATATCACCCCTCCATATATCACCCCTCCATCCATCACCCCTCCATATATCACCCCTCCATATATCACCCCTCCATCCATCACCCCTCCATATATCACCCCTCCATCCATCACCCCTCCATCCACCACCCTCCATCCATCACCCCTCCATCCATCACCCCTCCATCCACCACCCCTCCATCCATCACCCCTCCATCCACCACCCCTCCACCCATCAACCCTCCATCCACCCCCCCTCCATCCATCACCCCCTCCATCCACCCCCCCCTCCATCCATCACCCCTCCATCCATCACCCCTCCATCCACCCCCCCTCCATCCACCACCCCTTCATATATCACCCCTCCATATATCCATTAGGCAGTATAGTGGTGTAGTGGTTAGCACTCTCGCCTAGCAGTAAAAAGGGTCACTGGTTCAAATCCCAACCACGACACTACCTGCCTGGAGTTTGCATGTTCTCCCTGTGCCTGTATGGGTTTCCTCCGGGTACTCCAGTTTCCTCCCACACTACAAAGACATGCAGGTAGGTTAATTGGCTTCTTTCCAAAATTGACCCTAGTATATGAATGGGGACCTTGGATTGTGGGCTCCTTGAGGGTGGGGTCCAATGTGAGTGCACAATGTACAGGGATAGGGACAATTGTAGACACTCACTCAGGTTGAACTGGATGGACTGGTGTCTTTGTTCAACCTTACTAACTATGTAACTATATCACCCCTCCTCCATATATCAACCACCACCTCTCCATACATAATCCTCTCAATAAATGACAGATCCACCCTGGCTCCCCATGGTATTTGTAGTACTGTGTACTATACGAGATGTTTGTGTTATGAATAGTATGTTGTGTTCTATATACTCGGAGTTGTACTGTATACAAGCACTAGTTATGGTTGAGTAGTGTGCCTCCTCCATTCTTTATTCCAGGCTCCATCGTTCGTCCATTCTGTCATCCAACCGTCCACACGTGTGAAGTCACAGTTAATATTAATTGGATCATCATCACCACAGAGTCAGTTTATGGGACTTTATATTATATTTTTTTCACTGTGGACTTGCTGAAAATAAGAATTTGTGATATTTTTTTATATTTCTTTCACTCTGCACTTGCTTGACAACAAGTATTTAATTTATATATTTTTTACCATTTATATTCTTTGGGAATTCAAGTTGCTCCAACATTCACTCGCGCATCGCTCACAGCAATTATATATATATATATTTTCACCTGAGTTTGTGATATATCGCATAGCGCGGCATTTGTTTATTTTTTATACACAGATTATGGGAGTGTGAATATGCTTAGCGGCTGCGGATTGGTTCTCTTACGTTTACAACATTCTATGGACACTCTTCATTGGTAGCTCGCAGGACATCTCTCGATATTTCGCATTGGTCCATTCTGCAGAGGTGTCGGTGATTGTTACGGGTGACGGCGCCTCAATTCCACACCTTCCAATGAAATGTGGGGACATCATTGATTGTAATATATCGTGCATGCGCTGAAAAGGAAGCCGGGGGGGATTCCAACAATAAACACTCCAGGAGGGAGTAACCAACCATAATCCTGAGCGTCCTGTGTCACCCTGTGACCCCCAGGACCCTTGTGTCACCCTTTGACCCCCATGATGACTCCTGTGTCACCCTGTGACCCCCATGACCCGAGTATCCTGTGTCACCCTGTGACCCCCATGACCCTTGTGTCACCCTGTGACCCCCCCATGACTCCTGTGTCACCCTGTGACCCCTTATGACCCCTGAGTATCCTGTGTCACCTTGTGACCCCTATGACCCCAGAGCAGGGTTTCTCAACCAGGGTTCCTCCAGAGGTTGCTAGTGGTTCCTTCAGCAATGAGCAGTTTTTGCCTCTCAGATAAGTTCCCTCTAACACCAATGATCTTTTTGGCTCTCTACGCTCTACAAGGGGGTCATTCTTCCCAATGACCATAGTTATAAGGAGCATTCTTCCCACTGACCATCACATTCATTTTTAATGAGTTGTAGATAAAGTCATTTTTAGCAGGGGTTCCCTGAGGCCAGAAAGTCATTTCAAGGGTTCCTCTATGTTGAAAGGGTTGAGAAAGACTGCCCCAGAGTATCTTGTGTCACCGTGTGACCCCTATGACCCCAGAGTATCCTGTGTGACCCCTATGACCCCAGAGTATCCTGTGTCACCGTGTGACCCCTATGACCCCAGAGTATCTTGTGTCACCGTGTGACCCCTATGACCCCAGACTATCTTGTGTCACTCTGCGAGCCCTATGACCCCAGAATATACTGTGTCACCTTGTGACCCCTATGACCCCAGAGTATACTGTGTCACCTTGTGACCCCTATGACCCCAGAGTATCCTGTGCCACCCTGCGAGCCTATGACCCCAGAGTATCTTGTGTCACTGTGTGACCCCTATGACCCCAGAGTATCTTGTGTCACCCTGCGAGCCCTATGACCCCAGAGTATCCTGTGCCACCCTGCGAGCCCTATGACCCCAGAGTATCCTGTGCCACCCTGCGAGTCCTATGACCCCAGAGTATCCTGTGCCACCCTGCGAGCCCTATGACCCCAGAGTATCCCGTGTCACTCTGTGACCCCTATGACCCTTGTGTCACCCTGTGACCCCCCCATGACTCCTGTGTCACCCTGTGACCCCTTATGAACCCTGAGTATCCTGTGTCACCTTGTGACCCCTATGACCCCAGAGCAGGGTTTCTCAACCAGGGTTCCTCCAGAGGTTGCTAGTGGTTCCTTCAGCAATGAGCAGTTTTTGCCTCTCAGATAAGTTCCCTCTAACACCAATGATCTTTTTGGCTCTCTACGCTCTACAAGGGGGTCATTCTTCCCAATGACCATAGTTATAAGGAGCATTCTTCCCACTGACCATCACATTCATTTTTAATGAGTTGTAGATAAAGTCATTTTTAGCAGGGGTTCCCTGAGGCCAGAAAGTCATTTCAAGGGTTCCTCTATGTTGAAAGGGTTGAGAAAGACTGCCCCAGAGTATCTTGTGTCACCGTGTGACCCCTATGACCCCAGAGTATCCTGTGTGACCCCCTATAACCCCAGAGTATCCTGTGTCACCGTGTGACCCCTATGACCCCAGAGTATCTTGTGTCACTCTGCGAGCCCTATGACCCCAGAATATACTGTGTCACCTTGTGACCCTATGACCCCAGAGTATACTGTGTCACCTTGTGACCCCTATGACCCCAGAGTATCCTGTGCCACCCTGCGAGCCCTATGACCCCAGAGTATCTTGTGTCACTGTGTGACCCCTATGACCCCAGAGTATCTTGTGTCACCCTGCGAGCCCTATGACCCCAGAGTATCCTGTGCCACCCTGCGAGCCCTATGACCCCAGAGTATCCTGTGCCACCCTGCGAGCCCTATGACCCCAGAGTATCCTGTGCCACCCTGCGAGCCCTATGACCCCAGAGTATCCCGTGTCACTCTGTGACCCCTATGACCCCAGAGTATCCCGTGTCACTCTGTGACCCCTATGACCCAGAGCATCCTTTGATCCCTATGACCCCACAGCATCCTGTGTCACCCTATGACCCCAGAGTATCCTGTGTCACCTTGTGACCCCAGAGTATCCTGTGTCACCCTGTGACCCCTATGACCCCAGAGTATCCTGTGTCACCCTGTGACCCCTATGACCCCAGAGTATCTTGTGTCATCCTGTGACCCCTATGACCCCAGAGTATCCTGTGTCACCCTGTGACCCCTATGACCCCAGAGTATCTTGTGTCACCCTGTGACCCCTATGACCCCAGAGTATCCTGTGTCACCTTGTGATCCCAGTGACCCCAAAGTGCTCTGTGTCACCCTGTGAAACCAGAGTGTCCTGTGTCACCCTGTGACCCCTATGACCCCAGCGTATCCTGTGTCACCTTGTGATTCCAGTGACCCCAGAGTGTCCTGTGTCACCATGAGACCCCTATGACCCCAGCGTATCCTGTGTCACCTTGTGATCCCAGAGTGTCCTGTGTCACCATGAGACCCCTATGACCCCAGCGTATCCTGTGTCACCTTGTAATCCCAGTGACCCCAGAGTATCTTGTGTCACCATGTGACCCCTATGACTCCAGGAGTATCCTGTGTCACCCTGTGACCCCTATGACCCCAGAGTATCCTGTGTCACCTTGTGATCCCAGTGACCCCAGAGTATCTTGTGTCACCGTGTGACCCCTATGACTCCAGAGTGCTCTGTGTCACCCTGTGACCCCTATGACCCCAACCCCAGAGTATCTTGTGTCACCGTGTGACCCCTATGACCCAGAGTATCCTGTGTCACTCTGTGACCCCTACGACCCCAGAGCATTCTGTGTCACTCCTATGACCCCAGAGTATCCTGTGTAACCCTGTGACCCCAGAACACCCTTTGTCACCCTATGACTCTGAGCCCCCTGTGTCACCCGGTGACCCCCATAAATGTAGTGTGCATTGTGTCCTCCAGTGATTGTTTTGGGTGCCCGCTGCTTGGGGATTTCTCCAAAAACAGGTCTGGACATTTATAATTCAATGCCGGATTTTTACCACAATTTTTATTTTTCAGAAATTCATTAATTACAAATAAACTTTTAGATTTATCAGTCATAAAATATTTTCTTTGCAACAATCGTCCTTCCCGGATATTTTCAGCGATGGTTTGAGATCTGTAAATCAGTAGTTCATTCCCATTGTGCCAGGGGTCCTAGTACACTGGCCGAGGTCTCAGAGATGACTTATTTTCTCATTCATAGCCGTAGTTGACTTGCGGACGCCTGAAGGTGAAGGGCCGGTTCCCCCAGCCGGGGTTGGGGCCGTCGTTGGGGCCCTGTCCGTAGTCCGCCTGGGGAAGAGGAACAGCTGCAGATCTCTGCAAGAAGATGAAACGGGGACCATAGATGAGAACGGCAACGTCTGCATGGAACAGGCAAGAGACAGACAACAGTATACGGGGGGGGGGGGGGGGGCTGATTTACTAAGACTGGACAGTGCACAATACAGTGGCGGCCGGTCCATGAGGGGCGCAGGGGCCCTCCCGACCGCGCAATTGTCAGTTAAAATAACGGAGTTCAGTATCGCAAAAAATGACCTGGTCATAGGGGGGGGGTAAAACCTTCTGGGGCTGAAGTGGTTAAGCTTTGACAAAAAAAAAAAAACTGGAAGCCGATTGGCTGCTATGCAGAGCTTCACCGGATTTTGCACTCTTCAGTTTTAGTACGGTAAATCAATCCCAATGCATAGATTGATGTGACCAGAAATCAATATTATATATATATATAAATGGTGTCCAGTGCTTAGCAGCTCCCCATCCTGCCCCCCCCCCCCCCCCCCCCCAGACTGTTTACTTACCAACACCCCATGTGCACCTTTCCCCATATACAGACTAATGAGAAACTATACATTTCTATAAATAATAAAATAATATATTAATAAGTAATAATAATATATATAGTTATTGTTATTATTATATAAATATATATATATATATAAATATATATATATATAAATATAAATATATATATATAAATATAAATAAATATATAAATAAATATTTAAATATATATATATATTATATATATATATATATATATATATAAATATATAAATATATATATATATATATATATATATATATATATATATATATATATATATATATATATATAAAAATATATAAATATATATATATAAATATAAATATATATATATATATATATATATATATATATATATATATATATATATATATATATATATATATATATATATATATATATATATATATATATATATATATATACATATACATACATACACACAATTATTATACATTAATATAATAATAATAATAGCAATAATACATAAACTATACTATATAATATAAAAGGCCCTTCTTTTTGGCCTAAAAGCAAAACGCTATGTGTGGTGGAAAACTAACACCGCCCATCCCCTGAACACACCATCCCCACCGTGAGACATGGTGGTGGCAGCATCATGTGGTGGGGATGGTTTTCTTCAGCAGGGACAGGGAAGCTGGTCAGAGTTGATGGGAAGATGGATGGAGACAAATACAGGACAATCTTAGAAGAAAACCTATTAGAGTCGGCAAAAGACTTGAGACCGGGGCGGAGGTTCCCCTTCCAGCAGGACAACGACCCGAAACATCCAGCCAGAGCTACAATGGAATGGTTTACATCAAAGCATATTCATGTGTTAGAATGGCCCAGTCACAGTCCAGACCTAAATCCCATTGAGAATCTGTGGCCAGACTTGAAAGTTGCTGATCACAGACGCTCTCCATCCAATCTGACAGAGCTTGAGATATTTTACAAAGAAGAAGAATGGGCAGAAATGTCCTCTCTAGATGGGCAAAGCTGGTAGAGACACCCCCAAAAAGACTTGTAGAGAAAGGGGGTTCTACAAAGTATTGACTCCGGGGGGCGCCATACAAATGCCCCTCCCCCACACTTTTCACATATTTATTTGTATCATTTATCATTTTCCTTCCACTTCACAATTATGTGACACTTTACGTTGGTCCATCACATAAAATCCCAATAAAATACATTTATTACCTTTTGCACCACCCCCTCCCTTTAGAATGTAAGCTCTACGATCCGGGCCCTCCTGTCCCTTCTGTATTGAACTGTAATTGTGTTGTCCTCCCTCTACATTGTAAAGTGCTGTGTAAACTGTTGGCGCTATATAAATTGTGTATAATAATAATTTACGTTTTTGGTTGTAACATCACAAAAAATGTGAAATATTTCAAGGGGTGTGAATACTTTTTCATGGCACTGTATATAAATGTATGTGTAGTTATGCATGTGTGATGCTAAACGACCCTTTTATGTATCCAGTTTGCTGCTGTAGTTTTTCTCCCAGTCCGTCCTGATGAAGCAGTGATGGGAAACACGCTGACTGATGAGGATTATTCTCCACAGGCTTCTATGTTGTAAGTTATGAGCACCAAGCGATGTACTTCTTTTACATTAGTGATATGACTGTGAGAAAATAGTTGCAGATGGTACTTGGTGTACTGTAGCGGTGCCGGTTTTATGACCTATAATAGGTCCAAATGTCTAACAAGTTCCCACCCACCCATTGTACATTTACTGGGGGGGGGGGGGGCAAGTGGCATGGCAGGCTAAACCACATACCCCATACATCGCTTAACCCATGCTCACTGGTGCACTGCTCCCCCGACCATTGTGTCTACTGGACACAGCGGATTTCGGATCTCTGTAACTGGCCTCTTCGAGCGGCCCGGGATGTCACATGATCACTATGTGGTCACATGATCTCAGTGTCAACACAACTGTTATGAATGGGTTTTTAATTCATAATCACAGCTATGACAGCAATCAGGTGACCCGGAAATGGGGGTCCCCGGGGTCATGATCACTAGTATGAGACCCGGGGCTTTCGGTGAGGCCCCCCTTGGTCTCTGTGCTGGGCGCCCACTGTGCAGCATGCTCCCAGTATAAAGAGACATACATATATATGCAGCCCCATGGGAAAACACCCGCTTCTGTGAGTTCACATGTATGCGTATGCTAGGCGGGAAGGGGGTAAAGTATAACTAATAGCAAAACTTTTTTTTTTTTGTTGTTTTTTTGTTTTTTTTGTTTTGGATGAAGTGGAGAGGGATTTGACCCTCTGTGCGTTTTTATTGCTGTCTGTGCCTCCTTTCACCCGCTCTCTTTTTTTTGTCCCATTTACCACTATCACCAAGAGTGAAAAATAAAATAAAATCCCAGTGGTCACCAGAACAGGTAGACAAGGGAAATCTTCCAGTGGGGACAGTAGTTTTGGTGACAACCAGGGATTTCCTCTCACTTCCTGTTTTGGGACAGGAAGTGAAGGGATATCTCAATGGGAAGAAGATGGCAAAAACAAACAACAAACTGATGGGGTTATAACCCTGCCTTACTCTACACTTATCTAAAATGGAAAAAGAAAATGTTTTGCATTTTGTTACACTTTAATAAATGAAGATATACTTTATACGGCTTGGATACAGGCAGGGGCGTTGCTAGGTCTACAAAAGATCTGGGGCTAGAGCCCATAGCAGCGTAGTAAAGAAGGTCATACACTTGGGTGGGCATACACATGTATATACAGTAATATATGTGCGTGTGTGTGTGTATATATCCCCAGAGAGCGCCCCAGTTACATCAGGGTCCCCACCAGAGCACCCCCTTACATCAGGGTCCCCACCAGAGCACCCCCTTACATCAGGGTCCCCAGAGACCCCCCTTACATCAGGGTCCCCAGAGATCCCCCCTTACATTAGGGTCCCCAGAGCCCCCCTTACATCAGGGTCCCCAGAGAGCCTCCCCTTACATCAGGGTCCCCACCAGAGCACCCCCTTACATCAGGGTCCCCAGAGCCCCCCTTACATCAGGGTCCCCAGAGAGCCTCCCCTTACATCAGGGTCCCCAGAGAGCCTCCCCTTACATCAGGGTCCCCAGAGAGCCCCCCCTTAGATCAGGGTCCCCAGAGAGCCCCCCCTTAGATCAGGTTCCCCAGAGAGCCCCCCCTTACATCAGGGTCCCCAGAGAGCCCCCCCTTACATCAGGGTCCCCAGAGAGCCCCCCTTACATCAGGGTCCCCAGGGAGCCCCCCTTACATCAGGGTCCCCAGAGAGCCCCCCCTTACATCAGGGTCCCCAAAGAGCCCCCCCCCCCTTACATCAGGGTCCACAGAGAGCCCCCCTTACATCAGGGTCCCCAGAGATCCTCCCCCTTAAAATTAGGGTCCCCAGAGAGCCTCCCCTTCCCTTGGGGACCCCTGCAGAGACTCAGGGCTATGGGCTCCAGATTCGGTGCTATAGCCCCAAAAGCCACCCCCTAGCAACGCCACTGGATACGGATACCGGTAAGTTGAATCACCTTTATGCATTAGACATGTGCAATTCGTTTCGTTCCAAATTTTTCTTTTTTTTATGAATTTCGACAAATTTGTTAATTCGGAAATATCCGAATTAGCGAAAACCCGCTTAATGAATTTTTCCGAATATTTGTAAATTAGAATATTCAAAAATTCAGAAATTTGAAATAATAACTAATAATAACTTAACTATTACTAACTATTACATTCTAGGTGATGGAATTTCCTTTCATATTTGTCTGTTAGTCAACGTAACGAATACGAATTTATCCAAAGTCGCGAATTATCCGAAATAACGAATGCCGCATCTAAACTAATGGAACATAACAAATTAATAATAATAAATAACAATAATAATAATAATAAAAACGTTTTATTATTATTATTAATTATTATTAATTTGTTCCGTTCCATTTGTTTAGATGCAGCATTCATTATTTCGGATAATTCGTATTCGTTACATTCACTAACAGACAAATATGAAAGGAAATTCCATCACCTCTAATGTAATAGTTCATTGTTATTATTTGGTTACTGTATTCTTTTTCGTATTTTCTTTCTTATTTTCGGATTTTAGAATTTACGAATTGCGATCATAACGAATGACCCAAAAACAGATTATTATCGTGTATACAATAAATCAGAGGAAGACGGGGGAGGGGATATATAGATGATCACACTATGCTTCATAAACAGTCATGGCCGACGTCTTGCCGTTCTTTGCTGCATTCCCCTTTCAGAAGCTGTTGTGGCCACCAACCTCCCAATGTGGCCACCAACCTCCCAATGTGGCCACCAACCTCCCAATGTGGCCGGTGCAGAAAGCCGCCTCCTCCGTATTCCCTCCTACAACCCTCCTGTGCTTTCGTTGGTGTTTTGTAGTCACATGACTATCCAGCAGGAGGATAAATTGGCCAATCCCTCTTCCCCATCTTCCTCATAACCCCCCCTCCCCCCCCCGGGTTTTTCTTATTCAGGGCTGTGCAGGGACTTACCGCAAACTGCTGGGGTGGGCGAGGGTCATAGTCCTGGTCTGGGTACCCATACGCCGGTTGGCCTAGATTCCGGGGCTGCTTACGTTTGATCTCGGCGTATTCTACATTACGACCCGCAGGGGGCGCCTCGGCATAATAACTGCCAGTAAACAGAGACATCATGAGAAGACGATGAACAATAGACACATAATAATTGTAAATGTTTCAATGAAGGGCCACTGGGCCGAAAAAAAACAATTGAATCGTACATAATCCCGAACAATGATTTTTTGCTCCCTTCTGGTCCATGAGATATCCAATCAAAAGCATTTTGTTATATACACTATATTACCAAAAGTATTTGGGCACCTACCTTTACACACACATTAATGGCATCCCAGTCTTCGTCCGGAGGGTTCAATGTTGAGTTGGCTCCGCCCTTTGCAGCTATAACAGCTTCACCTCTTCTGGGAAGGCCGTCCACTGTACTCAGCTATGTGTCTTTCATGTTCTATCTTAGTACAGCCTAATCAGTGCAGTCTCACTGGAGCCCATCAGTGTAGCCTCACCGGAGCCCATTAGTGCAGCCTCACCGGAGCCCATCAATGCAACCTCACCGGAGCCCATCAGTGCAATGTCACCGGAGCCCATCAGTGCAACGTCACTGGAGCCCATCAGTGCAACGTCACCGGAGCCCATCAGTGCAGCCTCACGGGAGCCCATCAGGGCAGCCTTACGGGAGCCCATCAGGGCAGCCTCACAGGAGCCCATCAGGGCAGCCTCACAGGAGCCCATCAGGGCAGCCTCACAGGAGCCCATCAGTGCAACCTCACCGGAGCCCATCAGTGCAGCCTCACCGGAGCCCATCAGTGCAGCCTCACCGGAGCCCATCAGTGCAGCCTCACCGGAGCCCATCAGTGCAGCCTCACCGGAGCCCATCAGTACAGCCTCACCGGAGCCCATCAGTGCAACCTCACCGAAGCCCATCAGTGCAGCCTCACCAGTGGTCATCAGTGACGAAAAAAAATTATTTGCAAAATTTTATAACAGAAACTAAAAAAATAAGAGCCCTTTCACACCGAGGGCGTTTTGCAGGCACCATATAGTTAGAAATAGCGCCTGAAATCCACCCTTAAACTGCTGCTCCTTTGTCTCCATTGTGAAAGCCCCGAGGGCATTCACACTGGAGCGGTGCGCTGGCAGGACGTCAGGAAAAGTCCTGCCAGCAGCTTCTTTGGAGCGGTGAAGGAGCGGTGTGTTTACCGCTCCTCCACTGCTGCTCTCCATTGAAATCAATGGGGCAGTGCTGCTATACCGCCAGCAAAACGCCGCTATTGCAGGCGGTTTTTTACCCTTTCTCGGCCGCTAGCGGGGGGTAAAAGCTCCCCACTAGCAGCCGAAATGCGCAGAAAATCCGAAGGTAAAACGCCGCTAAAAATAGCGGCGTTTTACCGCCGACGCTATAGGCTTGGCGGTGTGAAAGGGGTCTAAGAAAAGTATTTTTTTTTAAGACCCCTTTCACACTGGGGCGTTTTTCAAGCGGTTTAGCGTTAAAAAAAAAAAAAGCACCTGTAAAGCGCTTGAAAGAAGCCTCATCTGCAATCCCAATGTGAAAGTCCAAGTGCTTTAAGAGCCCTTTCACAATGTCAGCGCCCGACAAATGCTCGTAAAGCGCCACTTAAACTAGCGGCACTTTACCAGCATTTTTCAAGCGCTATTGGGGCACTTTTAACCCCTGCTAGTGGCCAAATAAAGGGTTAAAAGCGCCCACAAAGCGCTGCTGCCAAAATCGCTTTTCAGACGGCGCTTCAGGGGCGCCTTTGTATTCATCGCTCCAAAAGCGCTGCAAAGAAGCTGCTTGCAGGACTTTTTTTGACCACCCTGCCAGTGCAGCGCCTCGGTGTGAACGCTCTCCGGCTTTTACATTGGGATTGCAGTTACGGCTTCTTTCAATTGCTTTACAGCTGCTTTTTTTAACGCTAAAACGCCTGAAAAATGCCCTAGTGTGAAAGGGGTCTAAATGTTTGGCCTTTTTTCATTTATTTAGCAAACAAAAAAAAACAAACAGTGGTGGTTAAATACCACTAAAAGAAATCTATATTTGTGCGAATAAAAATGCTAAAAATGTCACATAGTTACAATGTTGCATGACGGCGTAATTGTCATTTAAAGTGTGACAGCTCTGAGAGCTGAACATTGGACTGGGCAGGCCAGGGGGCGCGGGGGGGGGAGGAGTCGCCGGTATTGAAGGGGTTAACAGTATTTGAACTGAGGTGACGGAGACCTCCGATGTTAAACTTACAAATCTGTGTATTTCATAAAGTGACAAATATGTGTAACCCTCCCCCTCCCCCCCTCCCCATATCACACAGAGACATAACTTACTTTGGCCTCTCTGGTGCGTTCCAGGCCGCGGCTCTCTGCGGGGATTGTGGCGGGATATTCGACTTAATAAAGAAAGGAGATAAATGAAGAGATTACAAATTAGAAAGTAAAAAGATACATTAAATTAAGAGACGAGAGAAGACATGATTAATATTTAATCCATAATGCAAACTCTGCTTTTCAGGAAGAGGTGGAGACATGATAACGAAGGAGATCAGAAATGACCGATTCCTACGAAGCACGAACGAAAGAAAAACTCCGGACCAATTAAAGGTGGGATTCTGAATGGTGGGGCTTTGATATACAAGCGGAGATATACCACTGGACTCCGGTACTCCCTTCCCCGCCCCGGCACTATCTCCCTTGTCGGTTCTCACAATAGGCGCTGGGTAATGGGGTCTTCCTCCACATATCTGGGGGATCTATAGAATGAATCCTATTTCCGGAGAAGGAATCGATGAATGTCTCAAGAAATCCTCGCCACAGCCTGATGTCGACTGATGCCACAATCCCCTCCGCTCCTTGATGTCTGCCGCTGCCTGATCCCCGCCGCAGCCTGATGTCAACCGATGCCCCGATCCCCGCCGCTCCTTGATGTCCGCCGCTGCCTGATCCCCGCCGCTACCCACTGCCTAGATGGGGTAAGTGGACCGACCTGCAGAAGTGCTGCGGGGGGGGGGGTTATTTGCTGCCCCCCCAAACAAAAAACCATGAGACACCACTACAATCAGTTTCCAGGTTTTATTGTCAAAGCATAATTGGACAAGCTGAAGTTAGAGGCTGATTGGCTGCCATGCATAGCTGCTTCAGATTTTTTACTCTCCAGTATTAGTAAACCAACCCCCCATGTCTAATAGCAAAGGGTTAACCTAGATAATCTGTATTAATACTGTCCTTGGTGGAAATAAGACCTTCCCTTTTTTTTTCTGGGTCTGGCGGCGTTCCTTTGGCGTTCCGTGTGAGCAAAATAGATGCTCTTTTGCTTTTTGTCGCTCTCTGGCCTTCTCCCCTGCTGGGGAAATGGCGCTCTATACTCCTTATCATGGAGTAATTATATACACCATTTGGTTTTCATCCACATATTCTCCTGATGAAGATGTATTACCATTCGAAACGCGTTAAATTGTGATAGGAGTTCTTCCTTTTCTTTTTTTTTGTCTTATTCAAACATTTTATTGAAAAATAAGAAAAGGGTTCCAGTACAGAGGTACAGGTCATGGTACAACAGGTGCAAATACACAGCAAATTCAACTCATCGTGGATTGAACATGGGGATAGCCATGTATAGATAAAAGGTTGCATAACAAGTGGTGCGGAAAGGATACTCCTCCAAAGAAAAAGGCATGTAGAAGTAGGCTGAGAGATGGTGTATAGTCAATATCGCAACAAAAAACTGGAGGGGGGGGATTGGAAGGAATACATAGATAAGGACCCCCTAATGTATGTATAGCAGGGGTAGGCAACCTCGGCCCTCCGGCTGTGGTGAAACTGCAAATCCCATCATGCCTCTGCCTCTAGGAGTCATGCCTGTGATTGTCAGGGTCTTGCAATGTCTCATGGGACTTGTAGTCTCAAAACAGTTGGAAGGCCGAAGGTTGCCTGCCCCTGATGTTCAGGATGAAACAAAGGTGGCCGTTTGGCGCTCCCACAAGGGGGAGGGGGGTACCAAAGAGCCCAAGAGTACTGGGAGACTGCGGATAGGGGTGAGCATGAACGGCAGGCCAAGGGGCGAGCCCAATGAGGGGGGGGTCTCCAATGAGTGAGAAGAGGCGGTGGGGGAAAGTTAGGAAGACGTGGGTACTAAGAGTACATAAAGGATGGAGCAGCAGAGGACAGAGTGGCTGAGGAGGCTGGAAAAGGGTCCCTCCTCCAGCCTCCTCAGTCCATCTGTCCTCTGCTGCTCCATCCTTTTTGTACGCTTAGTTCCCATGTTTTCCTAGTTTTTCTCCGCAGCCTCTCCACACTTATTGGAGACTCTTCCCATTGGGTAAGGAAGAAAGGTGAGGTAGGATGAGAAGAGAACTTACCCCCTTGGGGGGCGGGGGGGAGAAAAAATAGTGACAGACCCAAGGTGGGGGTAAATAATGGACCACACAGGGGTTCCAAAAGTGCTACGAGTTCTTATCACATCAGCATATGAAGACACAAGCAGTTGAGAAAGCTGAGAACTTGATGACTGGAAGCTCAAATATGGAAAAAGGCAACACTTTGGGTTATGCCGAACTCTTCTAAATCGGGGAATCTTTCATTCTAAATGATGAAAAAGAGAAGAAGGGAACAATGACAAAAAAATAAGGGCACAACAGGCGCATGTGTTACGCATCAGCTCTCTTGTTTCAGCAGCCCAGGGAGGCCTTGGTTTATATAATGGACTTTTTATCCCCTTCTGCATTGTACTAATACACATTGGTGCTGACTATTATTCCATAGTTTCTCATCTCCCTCAGTTTCTCTCCCCCACACAGCTAATTGCGACACCCCCCCCCCCCCCCTGCTGACAGCAAGGGACAAACAAGAAGCACCCAACATGCTCCTTATCAACTGGTGATGTCCTCAGGTGATAGGATACCAGCGACTACTAGCTGTGATGCTGCACAATAAAAAAAGCTTTGTGTTAAAAAAAAGGACAGGCTTAATCCACTTTCTGGCTTGGGGGCAATTTGGGGTAATTTTTCCAAGGCACCTTTGAAGAAACAACATGGCACCGTGGTTGGGAAAAAGGCTGATTTAAGGTAATGCATGAGGTTGTTGTGCCCTTCGTGTCATTTATGTCGTTGGGCATTCTAGAACCCCTGGAACGCGTTGGCATGCTTTTTCATTAAGCACTTTCCGCCCACTGTATACAAGACGACGGCCGCAGGGTGGTTGTGTTGTCCTGACTGGATGTCATTTGACATACAGCAGAATAAACCATAGGGGGGGGGCGCACAGCGATCTGACACACCGCATCTCCGATCTTGGTAAAGAGCCTCTGACAGACTCTTTACCATGTGATCAGCTAGGAATTGCTACCCAGGCCTCTCAAAGGGCTTAGCCTTTAGAAATTGTTCCCTGTGCCAGTCGTGGCTTGAAGTCCCAAGGCAGGCCAGGGTTTGACCTTTTTGGAATCAATCCCTTGACCTGTTGGAATTTGGTCCTTCACGAGGTTGTCCTTTGGACAGTCAGAGCTTGGACCTATATGAGTGAATCCACTGTCTGGCTAGGGTTCAGTATCTCAGGAACTAGTCCCGTTACAGGTCACAGCTTGATCCCTCTGAATTTATTCTCTTAGCCAGCCAGGTACCTCGGGTTGTAGCCATGAGTTCAGAGCTTGATCCTTAAAGAGTTAGTCCCTGGACCAAGCAGAACTGGATCCTTCACATTTTAGTCCAATGGTTTCTGGGATTGGTCTTTAAGGAGTTGGTGCTTTTTAAAGTTAGGGTTTAGTCCTTGACAAGTTAACCCTTTGTCCGGGGAAGGCTAGGTCCCTTCAGGAATTAGTCCCTCGGCAATGCTGGGCTTAGTTTTTGAAGAATTAGGCCCTTCAGCAAGTTAGGACTATTTGGTATTATGGTTCCAATGTTTAGATCCATTAGAAGATGAAGCTCTTGCAGGTATAGTTCTACCCAGAACTGCCCTACTCTACATTACAGAACTTACATTTCCAGTTTAGGAATATTTAATTTCCACTCTGGTGCCGGGAAAACCTTTCTAATGGAAGAATTATAACTTGAAGTGTGTTCTCTGTTGCAGCAGGTCAGGATCATATCCTGTATATCAGGGGTGTCCAAACTTTTTTCAAAGAGGGCCAGATTTGATGAAGTAAACATGCACGAGGGCCGACCATTTTGCCTGACATTCTTTAAACCATTAAAATTCGGTCTAAGTGTGTTCGTTCAAACACTAATACACGGCCCAACAAGAATTCTCTTGCCTTTGTGGCTGTGTGTGTTGAAGAGATGAGCTTGGGCGTGTTATTTGGATATACCGTATTTATTGGCGAATAAGAGGGAAGTTTCAGGAAAAAAACCTTAAAATTTTAAATAAAAAACTGTGAAGCAAAATAAGGGTCAGTGCCCATCTGCGCACCCCCCATTGCTGAGAATGCAGCCCCCACCATTAGCCAGGAATGCACCCACCATTAGCCAGGAATGCAGCCACCATTAGCCAGGAATGCAGCCACCATTGTCAGGAATGCAGCCACCATTGCCAGGAATGCACCCACCATTGTCAGGAATGCAGCCACCATTGCCAGGAATGCAGCCACCATTAGCTAGGAATGCACCCACCATTAGCCAGGAATGCAGCCACCATTAGCCAGGAATGCAGCCACCATTAGCCAGGAATGCAGCCACCATTAGCCAGGAATGCAGCCACCATTAGCCAGGAATGCAGCCACCATTAGCCAGGAATGCAGCCAACATTAGCCAGGAATGCAGCCACCATTGCCAGGATTTCACTCACTATTGCCAGGAATGCAGCCACCATTAGCCAGGAATGCACCCACCATTGCCAGGAATGCAGCCACCATTAGCCAGGAATGCACCCACCATTGCCAGGAATGCAGCCACCATTAGCCAGGAATGCAGCCAACATTAGCCAGGAATGCAGCCACCATTGCCAGGATTTCACTCACTATTGCCAGGAATGCAGCCACCATTGCCAGGAATGCACCCACCATTGCCAGGAATGCAGCCACCATTGCCAGGAATGCAGCCACCATTAGCCAGGAATGCAACCAACATTAGCCAGGAATGCAGCCACCATTAGCCAGGAATGCAACCAACATTAGCCAGGAATGCAGCCACCATTAGCCAGGAATGCAACCAACATTAGCCAGGAATGCAGCCACCATTTCCAGGATTTCACTCACTATTGCCAGGAATGCAGCCACCATTAGCCAGGAATGCACCCACCATTAGCCAGGAATGCAGCCAACATTAACCAGGAATGCAGCCACCATTAGCCAGGAATGCAGCCACCATTAGCCAGGAATGCAGCCAACATTAGCCAGGAATGCAGCCACCATTGCCAGGAATGCAGCCACCATTAGCCAGGAATGTACTTACCATTGCCCTCAGTGCAGCTTTGGAGGGGACATGGAGGGGGCAGGATGAGCACCAAAGAACAGGAGAATCTCCTGTTTACACAGCGGCCTCTTTAAGAGAAAGTCCCGCCTCCTTTGATGGACAGAACAGTCGTCCAATGGCGAAGACGGGACTTCCTATTACAGAGGCTGCCGTGTAAACAGGAAATACTCCTGTGTGCACGGCGCTCGTACCGCCTCCTATCTCCAATGCAGCCAGACTATATATCTTTTGTGGCCCCGGCGCTGGGAGATCGTCGGGGGCCACAAAAGATATATATGTTTAGATTACCAGGCGGGCCGTTCAAAACCGGACCACGGGCCGCGATTGGCCCGCGGGCCGGACTTTGGACATGCCTGCTGTATATAGTCTGCTCATTGTCTCTCTATAGATGGACAGTTTAGCTGTTTGTAATCCCATTATTAAATGAATTCTGCCAACCTGCCTGGATGGAGCCGTCACATGATGCTTCCTATGTGTGGAAGCACTTCCATTAACACACTTACAAAACAAGCACAAAGACTTTATCTGCTGATAGCGTGTACATGACCTAGAAGTTACATACCATTTGCACGTCGACATAGCGGCTGTTCCGGCCTGGCTCTTCCTCGAAGGTCTCATTCTGGTGGGACTTGTTTTTACTCCTGGAAAAGGGAGAATTAATGATATATTAAAGTCCCACACCCCGTTTGAGTGCTTACGTCATATACCGCTTCCTCCCAGACTGAATATAGATATCAGATATTCCAACTGCTGACAACCACAAACTAGGCAGTACTCGTTTGGTTGCTCAACATGAACTGTTTATTGCAACACAGGTACACAGGTAATACTCTGGATACCCCCCCCCCCTTTGCATTCCGGGCGGCTTAGACTGTTCAATCAGCAGGGAGAGCTGTTGAAGGAATCCCCCCACCTCCCTCCTCACAGCAAACACACTTACACATCCCATAATATCCAAGGCAGACAGACACAATAGAACAATGGAATACAGCCACACCCTAAATGACCCAGCAAACCGTACACAACAAATTGAGGCAATATACAATATATATATATATATATTAGGGCTGTGGAAAATAAAGATTAATTCTTCAATTAATCGATAAATTTTTTTGATTGATCAAAATTCTTTTGATCGGTACTCACTTCTCCCCCGGTTTCCGGGTCTTCAGGGAGTTCCGTCGGAGATCCAGTGATGTCACGGATATCAACGTCACTGGACTCCTCCCCCTCTTCCCCAAGTGCCTCCATCTGCTAACGAAGGGAAGGGGGGAGGAGTCCGGTGACGTTGAAGTTCTGATTGAACGTAACACGGATTGGGGAGGAGCTACGCATGACGTCACCCGCTGCTGCCCTACGGAACTAACACGATTGTCGGCTTTACATGCTGTGTTTTTATCACCTTTATGTGAGTAGTTTGTGTTTGAACACAAAAATAAAATCTTATACTCAAGCGGTGAGCACTGAGATCTTTTCTTTCTACCCATGACCCGGCGTCCTTGCTGAGATCTAAGGAGACGTGAGAGAAGTTTATGGTCCGTGTTAACCCTTTTGATACCCGCTTGCATGACCACCTGTTTGCACAGGGGTCCGCGCCATAAAGTGAGAGTGATCAGTTAGACCCGGAGGTGGAGGGATTGTCACTCTACTGCGGAAAAATAAAAAGACTTACGTCAGTGCTACAGTTTTAATTTAAAACGTATTTGTGTGAACTGTGAAGTCAAGTCATGGATTGTAGAAACTAACTAGTGTCGGGTGATTGTATATATAGTGTATACCACATTTACCACTGACTAATGCAGAGCTGCAATGCAAGGAGATCAGATAAAAGTAGTTGGATCTGTATGTGCGTTATAATTAATCGAAATTAGGTTCAGGTGTTCCCCAATCATATGAAAAGTCCATCAATCATGTCAAAGGTCCCCCCCCCCCCATCAAGTCAGAGGTCCTTCAATCAAGTCAAAGGTCTCCCAAGCATGTCAAAGGTGCCCCATCACATCAGAGATTCCGCAATCATGTCAAAGCCCCTCCCCCCATCATTTCAGAGGTTCTCCAATCATGTCAAATAGAAAGTAAATTACCACCCAAGTAAGCCAATGGTGTTATAGAATGGTGGTATAGATACAGAGCAAACAGTACCCCCCCCCCCCCCCCCCAGTACTAGTGAGACTTTAAAGGCAAACACTGAGAACACAAAAGTACAAAAATATCAAATTTTATTATACAGATAAGCTAAAAAGAAAAACTGGGATGACTGTAGTCAAAACTTGAGGACCACTCTACAGTTTCGACTACAGACTAGAGGCGATTCAGTTCGCATTGTGCGCTATATAAGTATTTCATTCATATATAAGTATTTCATTCATATATAAGTATTTCATTCACAGTTTCGACTACAGTCATCTCCATTTGTTCTTATGCATTTTTATTGGTGACATTTACACCGTTTTTTTCAGCTTATCTGTATAATTAAATGTGATATTTTTGTACTTTTGTGATCTCAGTGTTTGCCTTTAAAGTTACATTAGTACCGGGGGGGGGGGGGGGGGGGTACTATTTGCTCTGTACCCTAGCATGTCAAAGGTCCCCCAAGCATATCAAAGGTCCCTCAATCACGTTAGAGATCCTCCACTCATGTCAAAGGTCCCCCCATAATTCCATAGGTTCCCCAATCATGTCAAAAGTCAGATTGGGTCCCCCCTCATGTCAGAGGCCCCTCATTTCAAAGGCCCCCTTCCCATCACGTTAGGGATCTCACACCTCATTTCAAAAGGTCTCCTAAGCATGTCAAAGGTCCTCCATCATATCAGAGGTCCCCCCAATTATGTCACTGTTCCCACCCGTCATGTTAATGAATCATATCATAGGCCCCCCCCCATCATGTCAGAACACCCACAAGCACGTAAAATTTTCCCCCACATCATGTCAGAGTTCCCCCAAGCATGTCAAATGTCCCCCTATGATATCAGAGGTCCACCTATCATATGAGAAATCAACCCAAGCATGTCAAAGGTCCCCCCATCAGGTAAGAGGTCCCCCACTCATGTCCAAGGTCCCCCACTTATGTCAGAGGTCCCTCCGATGTCAAAGCCCCCCCCCATCAGGTTATAGGTCCCCCACTCATGTCAAAAGTCCCTTAGATGTCAAAGGTCCCCCATCAGGTTAGGGGTCCCCCACTCATTTCAAAGGTCCCTCACTTATGTCAAAGGTCCCTCCGATGTCAAAGGTCCCCCATCAGGTTAGAGGTCCCCCACTCATGTCAAAGGTCCCTCCGATGTCAAAGGTCCCCCATCAGGTTAGAGGTCCCCCACTCATGTCAAAGATCCCCCACTTATGTCAAAGGTCCCTCCGATGTCAAAGGTCCCCCATCAGGTTAGAGGTCCCCCACTCATGTCAAAGATCCCCCACTTATGTCAAAGGTCCCTCCGATGTCAAAGGTCCCCCATCAGGTTAGAGGTCCCCCACTCATGTCAAAGGTCCCTCCAATGTCAAAGGTCCCCAATCAGGTTAGAGGTCCCCCACTCATATCAAAGGTCCCTCCAATGTCAAAGGTCCCCCCATCAGGTTAGAGGTCCCCCACTCATGTCAAAGGTCCCTCCGATGTCAAAGGTCCCCCATCAGGTTAGAGGTCCCCCACTCATATCAAAGGTCCCTCCAATGTCAAAGGTCCCCCCATCAGGTTAGAGGTCCCCCACTTATGTCAAAGGTCCCTCCAATGTCAAAGGTCCCCCATCAGGTTAGAGGTCCCCCACTCATATCAAAGGTCCCTCCAATGTCAAAGGTCCCCCCATCAGGTTAGAGGTCCCCCACTCATGTCAAAGGTCCCTCCGATGTCAAAGGTCCCCCATCAGGTTAGAGGTCCCCCACTCATATCAAAGGTCCCTCCAATGTCAAAGGTCCCCCATCAGGTTAGAGGTCCCCCACTCATATCAAAGGTCCCTCCGATGTCAAAGGTCCCCCATCAGGTTAGAGGTCCCCCACTTATGTCAAAGGTCCCTCCGATTTCAAAGGTCTCTCCGATTTCAAAGGTCCCCCCATCAGGTTAGAGGTCCTGATCACAGAGTCCCCCATTACCAAATAGTCCTCAGCTCACAGCACCCCAGAGGAACCCAAATGGAACCCTGGTTGAGAAATAGTGGTCCACAGCACAATGCATGATGCATCAAGTCAGCAGCTCAGGACGCAGCTTTGTAATCGGCAGATAATTCTCCATAATGGCGGCACCCAGAGGGAATTCAATATTACCCTGCAATTCTATTTGCAGATTGGAGGTAATATTTTAACTGAACTGCTGAATGTTTTACCCTTCCCCCAGTAAAAGGTTCCCTTTGGCCACTTACTTTTTCTGCTTGCTAGTCTTGATCTTCGCAGTTGTTTTGCAGTAGTGAATTAATTGCGCTACGACGGCGACCACAAATGCCAGAGCGACCCCAGGAAACACGGCCATGATGATTAGGTCCCACGTACTCCACAGCCGGTCACACTTCTCCCCCATGTACCAGTAATCGGTGTTGGGTCCTCTGTAGTTGGGGCAACTGGAGGAAAACCAAAGAGAAATGTCAGCACCCCCCAGAGGCATGAATGGGGCTCAATATCTTCACCGTATCTGGATGATATGAAGGATCAGAAACTTCATATATAAGATCAAAGCTGAAATGAGTCAACGCCCCGCCCTGGGCAAATCTGGAGCCCCTTTTTTTAACAAGCCCTCTACCTTTTTTCTACCACAAACAATGATATTTATTATATCGGGTCTCAGGTCTATGTAGTATTCAGTGGCATAACTAGAACCTTCAGGGCCCGATGCAAGAAACCATGAAGGGCCCCCCTGAACCCCAGCCAGGGCCCTTCCCTCCGAGTCCGGCGGTGGAACTCCAGGGCGTGGTCACAGGTATGACCTTTGTGAGCCCTGTAGTTCCACCACTGGCATCAGTTTTTTTTATTTTTTATTTTTAGGTGCCCCATCTGGCTGGGGAGAACAGACATCGGACTGAGCGGCAATGCATGGAGCAGGAGAGGGGTACTCTGAGGAGCCGGCCGAGGACACAGGTCATGCGGGGAATGCACAACTAAAGAGCAGCCAGTGCGATAGTCGAGCATGGAGCTCTGCTAGTCACCCTCCACCTCCAGCCACCCGTGTGCATGGTGCACTGGTACCCCTAGCTGCCTATGCTGCTGCCGGCCATATGTAGAGGGGGCTGCATGGGCCCCCTGCAGCACAGGGCCCAGTTGCGGTCGCGACTGCTGCACCCCCTATAGTTACGCCCCCTGATAGTATCTATAGATACCCTAAAGAGCAATGCAGTTTCAGTTGAATTAGTTCAGCTCTCAGCTGATGGACCAAAACTATTTTTACGCTTCTGCTATGGGCCTGCTTATTTGACAATAGGTTTGTCATTACCTAATAAATATATACATCTATATATACTATATTACCAAAACTTTTGGGACGCCTGCCTTTACACGCACATGAACTTTAGTGGCATCCCAGTCTTATGCCCCATACACACGATCGGACTTTCCGACAACAAAACCGTGGATTTATTTTTTTTTCGAAGGGTGTTGGCCCCAACTTGTCTTGCATACACACGGTCACACAAATGTTGGCCAACAATTACGGAACGTAGTGACGTACAACGAGCCGATGTGATATCTCCATTAGGAACGCTAGTTTTACAAGACCGATCGCTTCCGCCTCGTACTTGAGTCCAAGCATGCGTGGACTTTTTTTTCGAATGATTTGTGGACGCACGATTGGAAAGTCTGACAAACATTTGTTGGCGGATAATTTGAGAACCTGCTAGCCAACATTTGTTGGCGGAAAGTCCGGGGGGCCAATGGACGGGGCCATGTATTGTAATATCTTGGAGGAGAACCTTCTTCCCTCATCCAGAACACTGAAGATGGGTCATGGACGGGTCTTCCAGCATGACAATGACCCAAAACATACCGCCAAGGCAACAAAGGAGTGGCTCAAGAAGAAGCAAATTAAGGTCATGGAGTGGCCTAGCCAGTCTCCAGACCTTAATCCTATAGAAAATGTATGGAGGGAACTTCGAGAGACCAAGCTACAGCCAAGAAACCTTAAGGATTTGGAGAAGATCTGTAGAGAAGAGAGGAGCAAAATCCCTCCTGAGATGTGTGCAAACCTCATCACCACCTACAAGAAACGTCTGACCTCTGTGATCACCAACAAGGGTTTCTCCACCAACTACTAAGGGGGTCAAATACTTATTTTACTCACTGAACTTCAACTCCATTTATAACATTTGTATCTTGTGTGTCTTTCCTGGATTTTTGGTTGATATTCTGTCTCCATCATATAAAATACACCTCTGATAAATATTATAGACCCTTCATTTTTTTGTAAGTGGGCAAAAATGTATTAATTAAAACAATCTTCAGGGGAGACGATCGTTATTTCCCCCACTGTATCTGGAGCAGTTCTTTATTTTTTTGTTCATCATTTTGTTTATCTCCTCTCCTGTCAGCATGAGGAGAGGAAAGCCGATAACCAGTATTTCCTGGTTTACATGTGATCAGCTGTGATTGGACACAGCTGATAACATGAGTAAAGAGCCTCGTCATCGGGCTCTTTACAGAGATCGGTGATACGCCGTGTCCCAGAGACAGAGCGCACCACCGATCGCCACGCACCCCCCCGCGCGCGTGGGTGCGCATGCATGGCGAGAGTGGGAGGACGTCATATGACGTTGTTGCCCTCCCTGCCATTTGACAATGCAGCGGGCTGGAGGCAGTTAAAAAAACAAACATGTCATTTTTACCTGCTCTGTGTAAAGGTTTTGCACAGAGCAGCCCAGATCCTCCTCTTCTGGGGTCCCCCCCCCCCCGCCAGCACTCCTGGCCTCTCCCACCCGTCGAGTGCCCCCAGAGAAAGACACTTACATTGGGAGGGCACCCAAGCAGGCGCGCTCCTGAGCTGCTGCTCTGTGTGTCTATTCGGACATGGAGTCGCGGCTTTGCCCCGCCCCCCCTCTCTCTTTCCTCATTGGCTGTGATTGAGAGCAGTGGCAGCCAATGAGGAGGGAGAGCCCCCAGAGAGCCAATGATCTCCTGCACATTGCCAAATGAAGGGGGGAGATCAGGTAAGTATTGGGGGGGGGAGGGGGTTTATTACCTTCATGCATAGAATGCACCTTCTGACTTTAGAACCACTTTGGAAGAAACGGCCTCCAAAGTGTGAGGTTTTTATATCCTCAGTAAATTCAGGCAGATTTCAACCTACAAATGTCTGAGGGGGGGGTCGGATTGAGTTTTCATACCTGATCCCCTCCTACGACCGCCTAGACCAGTGACGGAGAACCTCGCAACCCCCAGAGGTTTTGGAACTACATTCCCCATGATGCTCACCTACACTGCAGAGTGCCAGAGCATCATGGGAAATGTAGTTCCAAAACACCCGGAGGACCGAGGTTCACCATCACTGGCCTAGAGGAAGAAGGGGGGGGCTCAGGAAATACCCCCAGAGTTGAGAGTGATCGATAGCGATCGTCTAAATTCTCCCCTGAAGGACCCTCAGAGGGATTTTATCAAACATTCCCTAAAAGTGCCGTTCTATTGGCTGCTCGGTATAGAGTGAGACTTACCTGCAGAACGCATATCCACCTTTACAGCTGCAGTCAATGCCGCTGGGACAGAAGCCCCCCGTGTCCCCATTGCAGGATCCAAAGTCAGCGACACCCCCACAGCTTGCTGGAAAAAATCAACACATTGTGTCTGTATTAAGGATCAGATTTGTCACAGTACACAGTATAGATTTATTAGAATTATGGAGCCAGAAAAAGAATTCCTGTATACCCCTCCCCCCCCCCGACCAACTACGCACCCAGAGCCTCTGGTTTATAGACCGGATACCTCCTAAATATAGAACCATTTATCCAACTGTCCATCCAGAGCCTCTGGTTTATAGACCGGATACATCCTAAATATAGAGCCATTTATCCAACTGTCCATCCAGAGCCTCTGGTTTATAGACCGGATACATCCTAAATATAGAACCATTTATCCAACTGTCCATCCAGAGCCTCTGGTTTATAGACCGGATACATCCTAAATATAGAGCCATTTATCCAACTGTCCACCCAGAGCCTCTGGTTTATAGACCGGATACATCCTAAATATAGAGCCATTTATCCAACTGTCCATCCAGAGCCTCTGGTTTATAGACCGGATACATCCTAAATATAGAACCATTTATCCAACTGTCCATCCAGAGCCTCTGGTTTATAGACCGGATACATCCTAAATATATTACTATTTATCCAACTGTCCATCCAGAGCCTCTGGTTTATAGACCGCATACATCCTAAATATAGAACCATTTATCCAACTGTCCATCCAGAGCCTCTGGTTTATAGACCGGATACATCCTAAATATAGAACCATTTATCCAACTGTCCATCCAGAGCCTCTGGATTGTAGACCGGATACATCCTAAATATAGGGCCATTTATCCAACTGTCCATCCAGAGCCTCTGGTTTATAGACCGGATACATCCTAAATATAGAACCATTTATCCAACTGTTCATCCAGAGCCTCTGGTTTATAGACCGGATACATCCTAAATATAGAACCATTTATCCAACTGTCCATCCAGAGCCTCTGGTTTATAGACCGGATACATCCTAAATATAGAACCATTTATCCAACTGTCGGTCCAGCACTAGCACCTACGCTAGTGTCGTCCAGTTCTTGGGTGCAATGGTCAGCTATAATATCTGATACCTGGTCCCTGAGTGGAGGAAGCTGTTATCTTGGCGGAAGCACCCAGGCGGGATGCCAGGCGTTCCGTCACAGGTTTCCCTCCTTATACTTCTTCTTTATTTGTATTATAATTTAAGAATAGCACAACGGTTAAAGGGGGTGTGCAACGATGTATCCAGTCTATAAACCAAAGGCTCCGGATGGACAGTTGGATAAATGGTTCTATTTTTATGATGCATCCAGTCTATAAACCAGAGGCTCTGGATGGACAGTTGGATAAACGACTCTATATTTAGGATGTATCTGGTCTATAAACCAGAGGCTCTGGACCATGGGTGCTCAACCTGTGGCCCTCCAGCTGTTGCGGAACTACAAGTCCCATGAGGCATTGCAAGGGGCTGACAGTTACAAGCATGAATCCCAAAGGCAGAGGCATGATGGGACTTGTGAGTACCCATGGTCCAGAGCCTCTGGTTTATAGACTGGATACATCATAAAAATATAACCATTTATTCAACTGTCCATCCAGAGCCTCTGGTTTATAGACTAATACATTGTTGCATACCCCCTTTAACCGTTGTGCTATTCTTAAATTATAATACAAATAAAGAAGAAGTATAAGGAGGGAAATCTGTGACGGAACGCCTGGCATCCCGCCTGGGTGCTTCCGCCAAGATAACAGGGACTCAGGGACCAGGTATCAGATATTATAGCTGACCATTGCACCCAAAAACTGGACGACACTAGCGTAGGTGTAAACAGGAACTCACTTTACTGTAAATTCACACAGAATATATACCACACAAGAGCAGGAAAGAACCCGATTACATTATCCTAAACAATGCAAACTGTAAACAGTAATATCATCAGCACATCTAAGGAACAGCCAACAGGAACAGTAATCTAATTAAACAGTAAGATAATTAACAATTAGTCATCTAGAGTTCTAGACAAGCCTAGAAGACTCAGATCAGTGTCCACCAGACAGTCCGGCACCAGTATTCAAGAAGGGCTGTCCAAATCTCATTAAAGGGGTTGTAAAGGTTCATGTTTTTTCTCCTTAATGCATTCTATGGATTAAGGTGAAAAAACATCCAATGATTAGCGCCCCCCCCCCCCCCCCCCCAGTTTACTTACCTGAGCCCTCGAAAGTCCCGCATCGTGAATGCACTGGCTTCTCAACCGGGCTTCTCGGCTCATTCATTGGATGATTGATAGCAGCGCAGCCATTGGCTCCCGCTGCTGTCAATCAAATCAATGACGTGGCGCGCCGGGGGGGGGGGGGGGGCGGGGCCGAGTGATACGGTCGGCAGCTGTATCATGGGAGTGTGCCAGCAAGCTAACCCCTTTGGGAAAGCACTTCCCAGAACGTGGTTAGCTGATGCCGGTAGGAGCCGAGAAAGCCGCTGTGGGACCCCAGAAGAGGAGGATTGGGGGCCACTCTGTGCAAAACAAGCTGCACAGTGACGGTATGACATGTTTGTTATAAAAAAAAAAAAAAAAAAAAGGAACCTTTACAACCCCTTTAACCAGCTTGACTCGGGTACCAAAAAGGCTTTGACCCAAAGCGCCTGAACCACCACTCCACCGACCACTTATAATAAAATTGACCAGACATGACACAGACTGGAGTTTAATGGCCATAGCAGCCTTTTATTAACCAGATCTATAAATAACATATTAACTACTTTCAGCCCCCCCGGACCATTTTGCTGGTCAAAGACCAGACGACTTTTTGCGATTCGGCACTGCGTCGCTTTAACTGACAATTTCGCGGTCGTGGCGACGTGGCTCCCAAACAAAATTGACGTCCTTTTTTTTCCCACAAATAAGATTTCTTTTTGGTGGTATTTGATCCCCTCTGCGTTTTTTTTTTTTTTTTTTGCGCTATAAATAAAAAATAGAGCGACAATTTTGAAAAAAACGCATTATTTTTTACTTTTTGTTATAATAAATATCCCCCAAAAATATATATAAAAACATTTTTTTTTCCTCAGTTTAGGCCGATACGTATTCTTCTACATATTTTTGGTTAAAAAAAAATCGCAATAAGCGATTATTGATTGGTTTGCGCAAAAGTTATAGCGTCTACAAAACCCCACACTTTCACATATTTGTTTGTATCATTTATCACTTTCCTTCCACCACACAATTATGTGACACTTTGTGTTGGTTCATCACATAAAATCCCAATAAAATACATTTATGTGTTTTTTGGGTGTAACATGACAAGATGCAGGAAATTCCAAGGGTATGAATACTTTTTCCAGGCTCTGTATATAAATAAATGTTGCAGTTTTGATTGATGTATTTTCTGCTCATTTCCTAATAATGAGTAAATTGTAGCGACTTTCTCTAAACAAGGGATAAAAATAAAACCTCCACTCCCATCAGCCGTAGACGGACTGTACCAAATATTAACCACTTAAAGACCGCCCACCGCATATATACTCTAGGTACTGTGGGCGTGGCACCCACCACCGGAGGCACGCCCACTGCATGGAGGGGGGAGCCAATCAGCGGGACGTCCGCCGGCCACCCAGGATCGTTCCACAGAAGCAGAGCGGGGATCTTCCCTATGTAAACAAAGCAGATCCCCGTTCTGGCGTGCGAAGTACACAGAGATCTTCTCTCCCATGTAAGCAGGAACACGGATCTCTGTGTTCTCCCTGTCAGCCCATCCCCCACACACTTAGAATTCACTTCCTAGGGCACACTTAACTCTTTGATCGGCCCCCCCCCCCCCTAGATGTTAACCCCTTCCCAGCCAGTGTCATTAGTACAGTGACAGTGCATTTTTTTTTTTCTTTTTTTAGCACTGATCGCTGTATTGGTGTCGCTGGTGACCAGAAAGTGTCAGTTTGTGTCCGATCTGTCCACCGCAATGTCGCAGTGCCGCTAAAAATCGCTGATCGATCACTATTACTAGTAAAAACAATAAAAAAAAATAAATGAAGAGTCCATAAATCTATCCCGTAGTTTGTGGACGCGGTAACTTTTGCGCAAACCAATCAATATCCGCTTAGTCTTACTGGGTTTTTTTTTTTTTTACCAAAGACATGTAGCAGAATACAGATTGTCCTAAACTCAGGAAGAGATTTGATTTTTTTTTTTTTTTGTGGGATGTTTTATAGCAGAAAGTAAAAAAATATTGTTTTTTGTTTTATTTTTTTTACTTTTTTTAAATTGTCGCTCTTTTTTTGATTATAGCGCAAAACATAAAAAGCACCGAGGTGATCAAATACCACCAAAAGAAATCTCTATTTGTGGGAAAAAAAAGGACGTAAAATTTTATTCAGGCACAATGTCGCACGACCGCGCAATTTTCAGTTAAAATAATGCAGTGCCGTATCGCAAAAATGGCCTGGTCATTAAGGGGGGGGTAAATCTTCTGGAGCTGAAATAGTTAAAACTCATGCGATGTCTGTGCAGGTACAGTTGTATGGCTGAACTTGCATTGCATTTGCACAAAAATAGTGACACCAATGATGGGGCACTATTCCTCCCACTGACACCCAATGATGGGCACTATTCATCCCACTGATACCAATGGATGGGGCACTATTCCTCCACTGACACAATGATGGGGCACTATTCCTTCCACTGACACCAATGATGGGGCACTATTCCTCCCACTGACACCAATGATGGGGCACTATTCCTCCACTGACACCAATGATGGGGCACTATTCCTCCCACTGACACCAATGATGGGGCACTATTCCTTCCACTGACACCAATGATGGGGCACTATTCCTCCCACTGACACAATGATGGGGCACTATTCCTCCACTGACACCAATGATGGGGCACTATTCCTCCCACTGACACCAATGATGGGGCACTATTCCTCCCACTGACACCAATGATGGGGCACTATTCCTCCCACTGATACCAATGATGGGGCACTATTCCTCCCACTGACACCAATGATGGGGCACTATTCCCCCCACTGATACCAATGATACCAACCTACCAACTTCAGGAGAACATGTTCACTTGCTGCCTAATACAATAATCTTCTGGCTGATCGGGATTTAGTGATGCTGATAATTCCTCCAATGCCTCATTACACACCCAGCCCCCCCCCTCCCCTCCCATTGGCTGGGCTCCGGTGCGACTTTCTGCCGCCATGAAAAACGCCGAGCGGTCTCTGTATTTGGGTGCCGATCAGCAGAGAAGACCCAAAACGTCCTTCCTTGGCCTCTGATTGGACGGGAAGTTCTATGCCGTGGAATCACATAATATAAATGTTATAAAGGAAATCTTTTCTTACGCTCCGCGGAAGTCGCCGCCACAAAGTAACAAATCGCCGAGAAGACGACACAAAGTCTCCCGGAGAAGCTCATCTCTGCTCTGCGCTGATCACCTTCCCTCCTCGCCCTTCCTGATAACGTTTATGGATCGTCCTTCTCGCCCCGATTACTGATTAACCCTCAGTGATAGCAAGACCATCGATCGTTCCTCCTCCGCCATCACCCCGCCGGGGGAGGAGCCTGCAGGTGTCTGACTCCGCCCACACCCGATGTGACACCGGAGGGCAGATCTCTTCCAGACATGAAACCCAAAGGGAGGGCGTTTCGGCTGCACTGGGCGCTCAGCCTGCCCCCCCTCCCCTCCCCCCGAGTGCTGAGGAACTACAAGTCCCAGGAGGCATTGCAGGTGCCTGACACTTACAAGCATGACTCCCGAAGGCAGAGGCATGATGGGACTTGTAGTTCAGCAACAGCTGACGGGCCGCAGGGTTCATTGTTGTTTTTACCCTTTCTCTCAGCGTTTTGCTACACCTCAGTGTTGCTGATCTCCTGCAACCTCTTTGCAGCCACTTCCTGTCCACATGCTCTCCATGGCGCTTCCCTGATGGTGACAACGATGGATCGTCTGTCTGATGTGTGATGAGAGGGCTGAGTGTAGACATGGTGACAGCAGGAGGTGCCAGAACAAGATGGCAGGATCACCAGGGATGTACAGTCTGATCAACGGGGGAGGGGACTGAGGAAATGACTCCTCCCCCTTCTACAGAGTTACAATGTACAGTCTGATCACTGGGGGAGGGGAGACTGAGGAAATGACTCCTCCCCCTTCTACAAAGTTACAATGTACAGTCTGATCAATGGGGGAGGGGAGACTGAGGAAATGATTCCTCCTCCTTCTACAAAGTTACAATGTACAGTCTGATCACCGGGGGAGGGGACTGAGGAAATGACTCCTCCCCCTTCTACAAAGTTACAATGTACAGTCTGATCACCGGGGGAGGGGAGACTAAGGAAATGACTTCTCCCCCTTCTACAAAGTTACAATGTACAGTCTGATCACAGGGGGAGGGGAGACTGAAGAAATGACTCCTCCTTCTACGATGTTACAATGTACAGTCTGATCACTGGGGGAGGAGACTGAGGAAATGACTCCTCCCCCTTCTACAAAGTTACAATGTACAGTCTGATCACCGGGGGAGGGGAGACTGAGGAAATGATTCCTCCTCCTTCTACAAAGTTACAATGTACAGTCTGATCAATGGGGGAGGGGAGACTGAGGAAATGACTTCTCCCCCTTCTACAAAGTTACAATGTACAGTCTGATCACCGGGGGAGGGGAGACTAAGGAAATACTTCCTCCTTCTTCTACAAAGTTACAATGTACAGTCTGATCCCTGGGGGAGGAGACTGAGGAAATGACTCCTCCTCCTTCTACAAAGTTACAATGTACAGTCTGATCACAGGGGGAGGGGAGACTGAAGAAATGACTCCTCCTTCTACGATGTTACAATGTACAGTCTGATCACTGGGGGAGGAGACTGAGGAAATGACTCCTCCTCCTTCTACAAAGTTACAATGTACAGTCTGATCACTGGGGGAGGAGACTGAGGAAATGACTCCTCCTCCTTCTACAAAGTTACAATGTACAGTCTGATCAATGGGGGAGGGGAGACTGAGGAAATGACTTCTCCCCCTTCTACAAAGTTACAATGTACAGTCTGATCAATGGGGGAGGAGAGACTGAGGAAATGCCTCCTCCTCCTTCTACAAAGTTACAATGTACAGTCTGATCACTGGGGGAGGAGACTGAGGAAATGACTCCTCCTCCTTCTACAAAGTTACAATGTACAGTCTGATCAATGGGGGAGGGGAGACTGAGGAAATGACTTCTCCCCCTTCTACAAAGTTACAATGTACAGTCTGATCAATGGGGGAGGAGAGACTGAGGAAATGCCTCCTCCTCCTTCTACAAAGTTACAATGTACAGTCTGATCCCTGGGGGAGGAGACTGAGGAAATGACTCCTCCTCCTTCTACAAAGTTACAATGTACAGTCTGATCACAGGGGGAGGGGAGACTGAAGAAATGACTCCTCCTTCTACGATGTTACAATGTACAGTCTGATCACTGGGGGAGGAGACTGAGGAAATGACTCCTCCTCCTTCTACAAAGTTACAATGTACAGTCTGATCAATGGGGGAGGGGAGACTGAGGAAATGACTTCTCCCCCTTCTACAAAGTTACAATGTACAGTCTGATCAATGGGGGAGGAGAGACTGAGGAAATGCCTCCTCCTCCTTCTACAAAGTTACAATGTACAGTCTGATCAATGGGGGAGGAGAGACTGAGGAAATGCCTCCTCCTCCTTCTACAAAGTTACAATGTACAGTCTGATCACTGGGGGAGGGGAGACTGAGTAAATGACTCCTCCTCCTTCTGCAAAGTTACAATGTACAGTCTGATCATGGGGGGAGGGGAGACTGAGGAAATGACTCCTCCCCTTTCTACGATGTTACAATGTACAGGGGGTGAAACATGTCGAGCGATGGTGTCTGCATTTGTACATGAATTGAATCAGGGATTTTTATGATAATAATTTTTTATTTGATACAAATAAAGTCAATTTTTATATAACAATTCAACCTTTCATTTTCATTTTCATTTTTATTTTTATTTTCATTTTTGACACCTTTATAGTCCCGCAGTTTTCCTTTTTTCTATACATAAATCTCGGGATGTGGCGCCGGCTCGGATCGCGCTGCCCTCGTATGTAACGTGAAGTAGCCAAATATTGGGTGGAATCTCAGATTGGAGGAACTTTCCTATCTGCGGGACTTTGTCCTTTATCACCATTCCTGGACCTCGGACCGCCACAATCTGCACGATTTTCTTCTTCCTTCTTCTGTTTTATTGTCATTTCTTCCAAACCTGATTATTCTGCGTGTAATTGGCTCCCGGGTGTGTCAGGAAGAGTCGCCTGACATCACGCTTACACCCTGTATTACATTACATAGTTACATACAGCGGGGGGGGGGGGGGGTAACGATCGTCTCCCCTGCAGATGGTGTAAGTTTTGCCCCCTTACATAGAAATGAAGAGTCTATAATTTTTATCAGAGGTGTATTTTATATGATGGAGACAGAAGATCAACCAAAAATCCAGGAAAGACACACAATACAAATGTTATAAATGGAGTTCAGTGAGTAAAATAAGTATTTGATCCCCTCAGTAGTTGGTGGAGAAACCCTTGTTGGTGATCACAGAGGTCAGACGTTTCTTGTAGGTGGTGATGAGGTTTCCACATCTCAGGAGGGATTTTGCTCCTCTCTTCTCTACAGATCTTCTCTAAATCCTTAAGGTCTCTTGGCAACTCGAGGTTTCAGCTCCTCCATACATTTTCTATAGGATGAAGGTCTGGAGACTGGCTAGGCCACTCCATGACCTTAATGTGCTTCTTCTTGAGCCACTCCTTTGTTGCCTTGGCGGTGTGTTTTGGGTCATTGTCATGCTGGAAGACCCGTCCATGACCCATCTTCAGTGTTCCGGGCTGAGGGAAGAAGGTTCTCCTCCAAGATCTTACAATACATGGCCCCCGTCCATTGGCCACTCAATGCAACAAAGTCGGCCTGTACCTTTATCAGAGAAACAACCCCGAAGCATCATGTTCCCCCCTCCGTGTGTGACTGTAGGGATGGTGTTCATGTTCCCCCCTCCGTGTGTGACTGTAGGGATGGTGTTCATGTTCCCACCTCCATGTGTGACTGTAGGGATGCATGTTCATGTTCCCCCCTCCGTGTGTGACTGTAGGGATGGTGTTCATGTTCCCACCTCCGTGTGTGACTGTAGGGATGGTGTTCATGTTCCCACCTCCATGTGTGACTGTAGGGATGCATGTTCATGTTCCCCCCTCCGTGTGTGACTGTAGGGATGGTGTTCATGTTCCCCCCTCCGTGTGTGACTGTAGGGATGGTGTTCATGTTCCCCCCTCCGTGTGTGACTGTAGGGATGGTGTTCATGTTCCCCCCTCAGTGTGTGACTGTAGGGATGGTGTTCATGTTCCCCTCTCCGTGTGTGACTGTAGGGATGGTGTTTATGTTCCCACCTCCGTGTGTGACTGTAGGGATGGTGTTCATGTTCCCACCTGTGTGTGACTGTAGGGATGGTGTTCATGTTCCCCCCTCCGTGTGTGACTGTAGGGATGGTGTTCATGTTCCCCCCTCCGTGTGTGACTGTAGGGATGGTGTTCATGTTCCCCCCTCCGTGTGTGACTGTAGGGATGGTGTTCTTGAGGTCATAGTCACCATTTTTCTTCCTCCAAACACGGCGAGTCGAGTTAATGCCAAAGAGCTGAATTTTGGTCTCATCTGATCACAGAACTTTCTCCCCCGATCCTTCTCTGAATCATTTAGATGTTTATTGGAAAAATTCAGACAGACCTGTACATGAAGAGGAAGACCTGTACATGAGGAGAGGGACCTGTACATGAGGAGGAGGACCTGTACATGAAGAGGAGGACCTGTACATGAAGAGGAGGACCTGTACATGAGGAGAGGGACCTGTACATGAAGAGGGGGACCTGTACATGAAGAGGAAGACCTGTACATGAAGAGGGGGACCTGTACATGAGGAGGGGGACCTGTACATGAGGAGGGGGACCTGTACATGAGGAGGGGGACCTGTACATGAAGAGGAGGACCTGTACATGAAGAGGGGGAACTGTACATGAAGAGGAGGACCTGTACATGAGGAGAGGGACCTGTACATGAAGAGGAGGACCTGTACATGAAGAGGGGGAACTGTACATGAAGAGGAGGACCTGTACATGAGGAGAGGGACCTGTACATGAAGAGGGGGACCTGTACATGAAGAGGAAGACCTGTACATGAAGAGGGGGACCTGTACATGAGGAGGGGGACCTGTACATGAGGAGGGGGACCTGTACATGAGGAGGGGGACCTGTACATGAAGAGGGGGACCTGTACATGAAGAGGGGGACCTGTACATGAGGAGGGGGACCTGTACATGAGGAGGGGGACCTGTACATGAGGAGGGGGACCTGTACATGAGGAGGGGGACCTGTACATGAAGAGGGGGACCTGTACATGAGGAGGGGGACCTGTACATGAAGAGGGGGACCTGTACATGAGGAGAGGGACCTGTACATGAAGAGGAGGACCTGTACATGAAGAGGGGGACCTGTACATGAAGAGGAGGACCTGTACATGAGGAGAGGGACCTGTACATGAAGAGGGGGACCTGTACATGAAGAGGAAGACCTGTACATGAAGAGGAAGACCTGTACATGAAGAGGGGGACCTGTACATGAGGAGGGGGACCTGTACATGAGGAGGGGGACCTGTACATGAGGAGGGGGACCTGTACATGAAGAGGGGGACCTGTACATGAAGAGGGGGACCTGTACATGAGGAGGGGGACCTGTACATGAGGAGGGGGACCTGTACATGAGGAGGGGGACCTGTACATGAGGAGGGGGACCTGTACATGAAGAGGGGGACCTGTACATGAGGAGGGGGACCTGTACATGAAGAGGGGGACCTGTACATGAGGAGGGGGACCTGTACATGAGGAGGAGGACCTGTACATGAAGAGGGGGACCTGTACATGAGGAGGGGGACCTGTACATGAGGAGGGGGACCTGTACATGAAGAGAGGGACCTGTACATGAAGAGGAAGACCTGTACATGAGGAGAGGGACCTGTACATGAAGAGGAGGACCTGTACATGAAGAGGGGGACCTGTACATGAAGAGGAAGACCTGTACATGAGGAGAGGGACCTGTACATGAAGAGGAGGACCTGTACATGAAGAGGGGGACCTGTACATGAGGAGGGGGACCTGTACATGAGGAGGGGGACCTGTACATGAGGAGGGGGACCTGTACATGAGGAGGGGGACCTGTACATGAAGAGAGGGACCTGTACATGAAGAGGAAGACCTGTACATGAGGAGAGGGACCTGTACATGAGGAGAGGGACCTGTACATGAAGAGGGGGACCTGTACATGAAGAGGAAGACCTGTACATGAGGAGAGGGACCTGTACATGAAGAGGAGGACCTGTACATGAAGAGGGGGACCTGTACATGAGGAGGGGGACCTGTACATGAGGAGGGGGACCTGTACATGAAGAGGGGGACCTGTACATGAGGAGGGGGACCTGTACATGAGGAGGGGGACCTGTACATGAAGAGAGGGACCTGTACATGAAGAGGAAGACCTGTACATGAGGAGAGGGACCTGTACATGAGGAGAGGGACCTGTACATGAAGAGGGGGACCTGTACATGAAGAGGAAGACCTGTACATGAGGAGGGGGACCTGTACATGAGGAGGGGGACCTGTACATGAAGAGAGGGACCTGTACATGAAGAGGAAGACCTGTACATGAAGAGGGAGACCTGTACATGAGGAGGGGGACCTGTACATGAAGAGGAAGACCTGTACATGAGGAGGGGGACCTGTACATGAGGAGGGGGACCTGTACATGAGGAGGGGGACCTGTACATGAAGAGAGGGACCTGTACATGAAGAGGAAGACCTGTACATGAAGAGGGGGACCTGTACATGAGGAGGGGGACCTGTACATGAGGAGGGGGACCTGTACATGAAGAGAGGGACCTGTACATGAAGAGGAAGACCTGTACATGAAGAGGAAGACCTGTACATGAGGAGGAGGACCTGTATATGAGGAGGGGGACCTGTACATGAGGAGGGGGACCTGTACATGAAGAGAGGGACCTGTACATGAAGAGGAAGACCTGTACATGAGGAGAGGGACCTGTACATGAAGAGGAGGACCTGTACATGAAGAGGGGGACCTGTACATGAGGAGGGGGACCTGTACATGAGGAGGAGGACCTGTACATGAAGAGGAAGACCTGTACATGAGGAGGGGGACCTGTACATGAAGAGGAGGACCTGTACATGAAGAGGGGGACCTGTACATGAGGAGGGGGACCTGTACATGAGGAGGAGGACCTGTACATGAAGAGGAAGACCTGTACATGAGGAGGGGGACCTGTACATGAAGAGGGGGACCTGTACATGAGGAGGGGGACCTGTACATGAGGAGAGGGACCTGTACATGAAGAGGAAGACCTGTACATGAAGAGGGGGACCTGTACATGAAGAGGAAGACCTGTACATGAGGAGGGGGACCTGTACATGAAGAGGAAGACCTGTACATGAGGAGGGGGACCTGTACATGAAGAGGAAGACCTGTACATGAGGAGGGGGACCTGTACATGAAGAGGAAGGCCTGTACATGAGGAGGGGGACCTGTACATGAAAAGGAAGACCTGTACATGAGGAGGAGGACCTGTACATGAAGAGGAAGACCTGTACATGAAGAGGAGGACCTGTACATGAGGAGGGGGACCTGTACATGAAGAGGAAGACCTGTACATGAGGAGGGGGACCTGTACATGAAGAGGAAGACCTGTACATGAGGAGGGGGACCTGTACATGAAGAGGAAGACCTGTACATGAGGAGGGGGACCTGTACATGAAGAGGAAGACCTGTGCATGAGGAGGGGGACCTGTACATGAGGAGGGGGACCTGTGCATGAGGAGGGGGACCTGTACATGAAGAGGGGGACCTGTACATGAAGAGGAAGACCTGTACATGAGGATGGGGACCTGTACATGAAGAGGAAGACCTGTACATGAGGAGGGGGGCCTGTACATGAAGAGGAAGACCTGTACATGAGGAGGGGGACCTGTACATGAAGAGGAAGACCTGTACATGAGGAGGGGGGACCTGTGCATGAGGAGGGGGACCTGTACATGAGGAGGGGGACCTGTACATGAGGAGGAGGACCTGTACATGAGGAGGAGGACCTGTACATGAGGAGGAGGACCTGTGCATGAGGAGGGGACCTGTACATGAAGAGGAAGACCTGTACATGAGGAGGGGGACCTGTGCATGAGGAGGGGGACCTGTACATGAGGAGGAGGACCTGTACATGAGGAGGAGGACCTGTACATGAGGAGGGGGACCTGTGCATGAGGAGGGGGACCTGTACATGAGGAGGGGGACCTGTACATGAGGAGGAGGACCTGTACATGAGAAGGAGGACCTGTACATGAGGAGGAGGACCTGTGCATGAGGAGGGGACCTGTACATGAAGAGGAAGACCTGTACATGAGGAGGGGGACCTGTGCATGAGGAGGGGGACCTGTGCATGAGGAGGGGGACCTGTACATGAGGAGGGGGACCTGTACATGAAGAGGAGGACCTGTGCATGAGGAGGGGGACCTGTACATGAAGAGGAGGACCTGTGCATGAGGAGGGGGACCTGTACATGAGGAGGGGGACCTGTACATGAAGAGGAGGACCTGTGCATGAGGAGGGGGACCTGTACATGAGGAGGGGGACCTGTACATGAGGAGGGGGACCTGTACATGAAGAGGAGGACCTGTGCATGAGGAGGGGGACCTGTACATGAGGAGGGGGACCTGTACATGAAGAGGGGGACCTGTGCATGAGGAGGGGGACCTGTACATGAAGAGGAGGACCTGTGCATGAGGAGGGGGACCTGTACATGAGGAGGGGGACCTGTACATGAGGAGGAGGACCTGTACATGAAGAGGAAGACCTGTACATGAGGAGGGGGACCTGTACATGAGGAGGAGGACCTGTACATGAAGAGGAAGACCTGTACATGAGGAGGGGGACCTGTGCATGAGGAGGGGGACCTGTACATGAGGAGGGGGACCTGTACATGAAGAGGAGGACCTGTGCATGAGGAGGGGGACCTGTACATGAGGAGGGGGACCTGTACATGAGGAGGGGGACCTGTAGATGAGGAGGAGGACCTGTACATGAGGAGGGGGACCTGTACATGCGTCTTCTCGAGGAGGAGGACCTTGCAGGCGCTGCAGGATTACAATCCATGGTGGTGTATTGTGTTACAAGTGTTGGTCATCTTACTTTAAAAAAGTAATTAGTTAAGTTACAAATGACTTCTCCCAGAAAGTAATTGTGTTAGTAACTCGGTTACCACATTGGAAAAATAATTAGTTACTCAGCAAAGTAACTGCGACTTTTTTTATTAATATTCTATAATGTAATTTCGTTCTATAACATGTTTAATACCAAAGATGTTTACATTACCTGATTGGAGAATAAAAACACTATGTACAGTATTTTAGAACATTTGATATTTATTTGAAGCCAAATGTTGAGGGGATGGCAGCGGTGGTACTTGAGGGGGTGGCAGCGATGGTACTTGAGGGGGTGGCAGCGGTGGTACTTGAGGGGGTGGCAGCGGTGGTACTTGAGGGGGTGGCAGCGATGGTACTTGAGGGGGTGGCAGCGGTGGTACTTGAGGGGGTGGCAGTGGTGGTACTTGAGGGGGTGGCAGCGGTGGTGGTGTACTTGGGGGGGGGGGGCAGGCAGCATGGTACTTGGGGGGGGGCAGTGGTGGTGGTGTACTTGGGGGGGTGGCAGCAGTGGTGTACTTGAGGGGGTGGCAGCGGTGGTACTTGAGGGGGTGGCAGCGGTCGTGGTGTACTTGGGGGGGTGGCAGCAGTGGTGTACTTGAGGGGGTGGCAGCGGTCGTGGTGTACTTGGGGGGGTGGCAGGCAGCGTGGTACTTGGGGGGTGGCAGGCAGCGTGGTACTTGGGGGGGTGGCAGGCAGCGTGGTACTTGGGGGGGTGTCAGGCAGCGTGGTACTTGTGGGGGGTGGCAGGCAGCGTGGTACTTGGGAGGGGGTGGCAGGCAGTGTGGTACTTGGGGGGGTGGCAGGCAGCGTGGTACTTGGGGGGGTGGCAGCGGTCGTGGTGTACTTGGGGGGGTGGCAGGCAGCGTGGTACTTGGGGGGGTGGCAGCGGTCGTGGTGTACTTGGGGGGTGGCAGGCAGCGTGGTACTTGGGGGGGTGGCAGCGGTCGTGGTGTACTTGGGGGGGTGGCAGGCAGCGGTGGTACTTGAGGGGGTGGCAGCGGTCGTGGTGTACTTGGGGGGGTGGCAGGCAGTGTGGTACTTGTGGGGGGTGGCAGGCAGCGTGGTACTTGGGGGGGTGGCAGGCAGCGTGGTACTTGGGGGGTGTCAGGCAGCGTGGTACTTGTGGGGGGTGGCAGGCAGCGTGGTACTTGGGGGGGTGGCAGGCAGTGTGGTACTTGGGGGGGGTGGCAGGCAGCGTGGTACTTGGGGGGGTGGCAGGCAGTGTGGTACTTGGGGGGGGTGGCAGGCAGCGTGGTACTTGGGGGGGTGGCAGGCAGTGTGGTACTTGGGGGGGGTGGCAGGCAGCGTGGTACTTGGGGGGGTGGCAGCGGTGGTGGTGCCATGCTCTCCCACCACCTCTGCCACTTACTGATCCCATCCCCCACCACCACTGATCTCATCCCTACTGTATCCCCCCATCACCTCTGTTGTAGAAGTGATGGTGGGTGGGTAGGGATGGGATCAGTAAGAAGCAGGGGTGGTGGGGGGATGGGATGGATCGATTGCATGTTGTCACTTACTTGAATGCCTCCAGGGATGTCTTTCCTCATGGGGAGAGAGAGACCCTCCCCTTCACTTGATTGGTGTCAGCTGGTCAGCTGACTTCATTTTTCAGTGTCCGCCCCGCCTCCCTACAGCCTCTCTCTGGATAGGCGGGGCGGGGCGGTCCAGACAGTCTCTCGGAGTCTCAGCCTCTACTCAGCTCAGCTCCCCACGGCGGAACGAACGGCCAGGCAGCGCGGCCACGGCGGGGCCTCCTGGGCGGTAGATGTAATTGAGGTAACACCGCCCAAGTAACGGGAACTGAGTTACCATGAGGGGAAGAGCAATCAGTTCGATTCCTCGTTACCCTAAAGTAACTGCGTTAAGTAACTCAGTTTATTTTAACTCAGTTACTTACATCACTGGGTGTTACCAATGGTTTGTTTGGTGACTGTGGTCCCAACTGCCTTGAGATCCTTCACAAGCTCCTCCCATGTAGTTCTGGGCGGATCCCTCACTTTTCTCATGACCATCCTCACCCCATGAGGAGAAATCTTCCATGGAGCTCCAGACTGAGGACAATTGATGATTATTTTGTATTTCTTCCATTTGTGAATAATCTCTCCAGCAGTTGTCTTCTTCTCACCGAGCTTCTTGCTGATGGTCTTGTAGCCCATTCCAGCCTTGTGCAGGTCTCCAATCTTCTCCCCGACATCCTCTGACAGATCTTTGCTCTTCCCCATGATGGTGAGGATTGGAGGGAAGGGATTCTGTGGACAGGAGTCTTCTATACACATAACGAGTTGTCGTTAGGAGAACCTTCTTACATTGTCAGAACTGATCTGTGTACCACATGAGCACCTACTGGAGCCAGTCTGTGGGGGCAGAATTATTGTTGGTTGGTATGGGATCAAATACTTATTTTACTCACTGAACTGCAACTCCATTAATAAAATTTGTATCGTGTTTTTTTCTGGATTATTGGATATTCTGTCTCTATGTTTTGAAATACACCTTTGATAGAAATTATAGACCCTTCATTTCATCCAGAGAAAGGCAAAAACTCCCAGAAAAGCATCAACCAACTTGCTGCATATCCCCCTTATGTATTTATACATGGAGATCACATCCCCTCCTTATGTATTTATACATGGAGATCATATCCCCCCTTATATATTTTTATATCTGGAGATCATATCCCCCCTTATATTTTTTATATCTGGAGATCATATCCCCCTAGGTTTTTATACGTAGAGATTATACCTCCCTTATGTATTTATACATGGAGATCATATCCCCCTAACCTCTGTTGTGATGGGAGACCCCTGATGTGAAAGGGGAGGACTCTTATGGAACGGGGCTCTGATGTGATGGGGAGATCTCTGATGTGATGGGGAGACCTCTGATGTGATGGGGGACCTCTGATGTGATGGTGGGACCTCTGATGTGATGGGAGGACTTCTGATTTGATGGTAAGGACCTCTGATGTGATGGGTGGGACCTCTGATGTAATGGAGGACCTCTGATGTGATGGGAGGACTCTGATGTGATGGAAGACCTCTGATGTGATGGGAGACCTCTGATGTGATGGGGGACCTCTTATGTGATGGGAGGACCTCTGATGTGATGGCAGGAATTTCTGATGTGATGGGGAGGACCTCTGATGTGATGGAGGACTCTGATGTGATGGGGAGACCTCTGATGTGATGGAGGACCTCTGATGTAATGGAGGACCTCTAATGTGATGGGGAGACCTCTGATGTGATGGGAGGACCTCTGATGTGATGGGGAGACCTCTGATGTAATGGGAGATCTCTGATGTGATGGGAAGACCTCTGATGTGATTGGGAGGACCTCTGATGTGATGGGAGGACCTCTGATGTGATGGGGAGACCTCTGGTGTGATGGGAGGACCTCTGATGTGATGGGGAGACCTCTGATGTAATGGGGAGATCTCTGATGTGATGGAAGACCTCTGATGTGATGGGAGGACCTCTGATGTGATGGGAGGACCTCTGATGTGATGGGGAGACCTCTGGTGTGATGGGGGGGCCTCTGATGTGATGTGGGAACTCTGATGTGATGGGGAGGACTTCTGATTTGATGGTAAGGACCTCTGATGTAATGGAGGACCTCTGATGTGATGGAAGACCTCTGATGTGATGGGGAGATCTCTGATGTGATGGAAGACCTCTGATGTAATGGGAGGACCTCTGATGTGATGGGAGACCTCTGATGTGATGGGGGACCTTTGATGTGATGGGAGGACCTCTTATGTGATGGAGGACCTCTAATGTGATGGAGGACCTCTGATGTGATGGGGAGACCTTTGATGTGATGGAGGACCTCTGATGTGATGGAGGACCTCTGATGTGATGGAGGACCTCTAATGTGATGGAGGACCTCTGATGTGATGGGGAGACCTTTGATGTGATGGAGGACCTCTGATGTGATGGAGGACCTCTGATGTGATGGAGATCCTCTGATGTGATGGGGAGACCTTTGATGTGATGGAGGTCCTCTAATGTGATGGGGAGACCTTTGATGTGATGGGTGGGACCTCTGATGTGATGGGGGAACCTCTGATGTGATGGGGAGACCTTTGATGTGATGGAGGACCTTTGATGTGATGGAGGACCTCTGATGTGATGGAGGACCTCTGATGTGATGGGGGAACCTCTGATGTGATGGGGAGACCTTTGATGTGATGGAGGACCTTTGATGTGATGGAGGACCTCTGATGTGATGGAGGACCTTTGATGTGATGGAGATCCTCTGATGTGATGGGGAGACCTTTGATGTGATGGAGGTCCTCTAATGTGATGGGGAGACCTTTGATGTGATGGGTGGGACCTCTGATGTGATGGGGGAACCTCTGATGTGAATGGAGGTCCTCTGATGTGATGGAGGTCCTCTGATGTGATGGAGGACCTTTGCTGTGATGGGGAGACCTCTGATGTGATGGAGGTCCTCTGATGTGATGGAGGACCTTTGATGTGATGGGGAGACCTCTGATGTGATGGAGGTCCTCTGATGTGATGGAGGACCTTTGATGTGATGGGGGGACCTCTGATGTGATGGAGGACCTTTGATGTGATGGAGGACCTCTGATGTGATGGAGGTCCTCTGATGTGATGGGGGAACCTCTGATGTGATGGGGAGACCTTTGATGTGATGGGGGGACCTCTGATGTGATGAGAGGACCTCTGATGTGATGGAGGACCTTTAATGTGATGGAGGACCTTTGATGTGATGGGGAGATCTCTGATGTGATGGGAGACCTCTGATGTGATGGGGGACCTCTGATGTGATGGGGAGATCTCTGATGTGATGGAGGACCTCTGATGTGATGGGGAGATCTCTGATGTGATGGGGGACCTCTGATGTGATGGGGGGACCTCTGATGTGATGGAGGGACCTCTGATGTGATGGGGGACCTCTGATGTGATGGGGAGATCTCTGATGTGATGGAGGACCTTTGATGTGATGGGGAGATCTCTGATGTGATGGGGAGACCTCTGATGTGATGGGGGGACCTCTGATGTGATGGGGGGACCTCTGATGTGATGGGGAGATCTCTGATGTGATGGAGGACCTTTGATGTGATGGGGAGATCTCTGATGTGATGGGGAGACCTCTGATGTGATGGAGGACCTTTGATGTGATGGAGGACCTTTGATGTGATGGGGAGATCTCTGATGTGATGGGGAGACCTCTGATGTGATGGAGGACCTTTGATGTGATGGAGGACCTTTGATGTGATGGGGAGATCTCTGATGTGATGGGGAGATCTCTGATGTGATGGGGGAGACCTTTGCTTCACACCGTCAACTGCGAGCCAAGCGATTGGTTCACATCGTCCAATGCAAAATCTACAAAAGCAGAAATCTATAATGTGCAGCAAAAGGAGACGGACGGATTTGGTCTCTGAACTCTTCAGAGGCGGCTTGCAAAGTACAACTGATATATATATATAGAGAGAGGGGGGGGGGGGCACCGTCCTATCATCTGTATTTTATAATTCTAGAATTCTCTTCCTCCGTCCTAATCTCACATTGCTGGAGGTGGTGGAGCGCGGTCAGCGATTGCACAATCCTCATTATTACCACCGACTTCAGAATGTTTATTATCTCCCCGTGTGACCTCTGATTGTACCCATAAAACACACCGAGATTACCGAGTCCAGATCAATTCCCCTGAACCTTCCACTTCTCATCTCATGATTAAAAAATAAAAATATTTCCTCATTTCTCTGCTGTGTCTGCCGAGTGTGTGCAGTCCATGTGATTATTACTTTATTGTGTCATATGAGATCTCCCAACCAATCACATCACCTGTACCAGAGGAGCTTACACTCTAATGCCCCCCCCCCCCCCACAGTCACATAAGTCTCTGTACAGAGGAGCTTACACTCTAATGTCCCCTCCCCCACAGTCACATAAGTCTCTGTACAGAGGAGCTTACACTCTAATGTCCCCCCACAGTCACATCAGTCTCTGTACAGAGGAGCTTACACTCTAATGTCTCCCCCACAGTCACATCAGTCTCTGTACAGAGGAGCTTACACTCTATGTCCCCCCCACAGTCACATCAGTCTCTGTACAGAGGAGCTTACACTCTAATGTCCCCTCCCCCCCACAGTCACATCAGTCTCTGTACCAGAGGAGCTTACACTCTAATGTCCCCTCCCCCACAGTCACATCAGTCTCTGTACCAGAGGAGCTTACACTCTAATGTCCCCTCCCCCACAGTCACATCAGTCTCTGTACCAGAGGAGCTTACACTCTAATGTCCCCCCACAGTCACATCAGTCTCTGTACCAGAGGAGCTTACACTCTAATGTCCCCTCCCCCACAGTCACATCAGTCTCTGTACAGAGGAGCTTACACTCTAATCTCCCCTCCCCCCCACAGTCACATCAGTCTCTGTACAGAGGAGCTTACACTCTAATGTCCCCTCCCCCCCACAGTCACATCAGTCTCTGTACAGAGGAGCTTACACTCTAATGTCCCTCCCCACAGTCACATCAGTCTCTGTACAGAGGAGCTTACACTCTAATGCCCCCTCCCCCCACAGTCACATCAGTCTCTGTACAGAGGAGCTTACACTCTAATGTCCCCTCCCCCCCACAGTCACATCAGTCTCTGTACAGAGGAGCTTACACTCTAATGTCCCCTCCCCCCCCACAGTCACATCAGTCTCTGTACAGAGGAGCTTACACTCTAATGTCCCCTCCCCCCACAGTCACATCAGTCCCTGTACAGAGGAGCTTACACTCTAATGTCCCTCCCCCCACAGTCACATCAGTCTCTGTACAGAGGAGCTTACACTCTAATGTCCCCCCCCCCCCCCACAGTCACATCAGTCTCTGTACAGAGGAGCTTACACTCTAATGTCCCCTCCCCCACAGTCACATCAGTCTCTGTACAGAGGAGCTTACACTCTAATGTCCCCTCCCCCACAGTCACATCAGTCTCTGTACAGAGGAGCTTACACTCTAATGTCCCCTCCCCCCCCCCCCCCACAGTCACATCAGTCTCTGTACAGAGGAGCTTACACTCTAATGTCCCCTCCCCCCCACAGTCACATCAGTCTCTGTACAGAGGAGCTTACACTCTAATGTCCCCTCCCCCCCCCACAGTCACATCAGTCTCTGTACAAAGGAGCTTACACTCTAATGTCCCTTCCCCCCACAGTCACATCACTCTCTGTACAGAGGAGCTTACACTCTAATGTCCCCTCCCCCACAGTCACATCAGTCTCTGTACAGAGGAGCTTACACTCTAATGTCCCCTCCCCCACAGTCACATCAGTCTCTGTACAGAGGAGCTTACACTCTAATGTCCCCTCCCCCCCCCCCACAGTCACATCAGTCTCTGTACAGAGGAGCTTACACTCTAATGTCCCCTCCCCCCCACAGTCACATCAGTCTCTGTACAGAGGAGCTTACACTCTAATGTCCCCTCCCCCCCCCACAGTCACATCAGTCTCTGTACAGAGGAGCTTACACTCTAATGTCCCCTCCCCCCCACAGTCACATCAGTCTCTGTACAGAGGAGCTTACACTCTAATGTCCCCTCCCCCCCACAGTCACATCAGTCTCTGTACAGAGGAGCTTACACTCTAATATCCCCTCCCCCACACAGTCACATCAGTCTCTGTACAGAGGAGCTTACACTCTAATGTCCCCTCCCCCCCACAGTCACATCAGTCTCTGTACAGAGGAGCTTACACTCTAATGTCCCCTCCCCCAGAGTCACATCAGTCTCTGTACAGAGGAGCTTACACTCTAATGTCCCCTCCCCCCACAGTCACATCAGTCTCTGTACAGAGGAGCTTACACTCTAATGTCCCCTCCCCCCACAGTCACATCAGTCTCTGTACAGAGGAGCTTACACTCTAATGTCCCCTCCCCCACAGTCACATCAGTCTCTGTACAGAGGAGCTTACACTCTAATGTCCCCTCCCCCCCACAGTCACATCAGTCTCTGTACAGAGGAGCTTACACTCTAATGTCCCCTCCCCCACAGTCACATCAGTCTCTGTACAGAGGAGCTTACACTCTAATGCCCCCTCCCCCCCACAGTCACATCAGTCTCTGTACAGAGGAGCTTACACTGTAATGTCCCCTCCCCCCCACAGTCACATCAGTCTCTGTACAGAGGAGCTTACACTCTAATGTCCCCTCCCCCCACAGTCACATCAGTCTCTGTACAGAGGAGCTTACACTCTAATGTCCCCTCCCCCCACAGTCACATCAGTCCCTGTACAGAGGAGCTTACACTCTAATGTCCCCTCCCCCACAGTCACATCAGTCTCTGTACAGAGGAGCTTACACTCTAATGTCCCCTCCCCCACAGTCACATCAGTCTCTGTACAGAGGAGCTTACACTCTAATGTCCCCTCCCCCCCCCCCCCACAGTCACATCAGTCTCTGTACAGAGGAGCTTACACTCTAATGTCCCCTCCCCCCCACAGTCACATCAGTCTCTGTACAGAGGAGCTTACACTCTAATGTCCCCTCCCCCCCCACAGTCACATCAGTCTCTGTACAAAGGAGCTTACACTCTAATGTCCCTTCCCCCCCACAGTCACATCACTCTCTGTACAGAGGAGCTTACACTCTAATGTCCCCTCCCCCCACAGTCACATCAGTCTTGTACAGAGGAGCTTACACTCTAATGTCCCCTCCCCCACAGTCACATCAGTCTCTGTACAGAGGAGCTTACACTCTAATGTCCCCTCCCCCCCCCCACAGTCACATCAGTCTCTGTACAGAGGAGCTTACACTCTAATGTCCCCTCCCCCCACAGTCACATCAGTCTCTGTACAGAGGAGCTTACACTCTCATGTCCCCTCCCCCACAGTCACATCAGTCTCTGTACAGAGGAGCTTACACTCTAATGTCCCCTCCCCCACAGTCACATCAGTCTCTGTACAGAGGAGCTTACACTCTAATGTCCCCTCCCCCCCCACAGTCACATCAGTCTCTGTACAGAGGGAGCTTACACTCTAATGTCCCCTCCCCCACAGTCACATCAGTCTCTGTACAGAGGAGCTTACTCTCTAATGTCCCCTCCCCCACAGTCACATCAGTCTCTGTACAGAGGAGCTTACACTCTAATGTCCCCTCCCCCCACAGTCACATCAGTCTCTGTACAGAGGAGCTTACACTCTAATGTCCCCTCCCCCCCACAGTCACATCAGTCTCTGTACAGAGGAGCTTACACTCTAATGTCCCCTCCCCCCAGCAGTCACATCAGTCTCTGTACAGAGGAGCTTACACTCTAATGTCCCCTCCCCCCACAGTCACATCAGTCTCTGTACAGAGGAGCTTACACTCTAATGTCCCCTCCCCCCACAGTCACATCAGTCTCTGTACAGAGGAGCTTACACTCTAATATCCCCTCCCCACACAGTCACATCAGTCTCTGTACAGAGGAGCTTACACTCTAATGTCCCCTCCCCCCCACAGTCACATCAGTCTCTGTACAGAGGAGCTTACACTCTAATGTCCCCTCCCCCAGAGTCACCTCAGTCTCTGTACAGAGGAGCTTACACTCTAATGTCCCCTCCCCCCACAGTCACATCAGTCTCTGTACAGAGGAGCTTACACTCTAATGTCCCCTCCCCCCACAGTCACATCAGTCTCTGTACAGAGGAGCTTACACTCTAATGTCCCCTCCCCCACAGTCACATCAGTCTCTGTACAGAGGAGCTTACACTCTAATGTCCCCTCCCCCCACAGTCACACAATATTATTATACATTTATTTATTTATTTCTTTCCATAAAGATTTTATAAATTTTTCAGAACAATACGGTAACAGGT